>CEMU01567700.1:31889-45844 GCA_900068965.1 Calocybe gambosa
CGCAGCTCCCACAATCAAACTGGCCCATTTCTGCGTGGGTACCGGAATCTGGCGCTGAAACTCTGCTCCTTACTAAGTAACACTCTTCGTATGGTCGTCCATACTATCACTCTTACCCCATACGTGTTACAAACAGCTTTCCAGTAAAGTTCGAGACGAATCTCGCATATGGGTACTTGGGGACACAGTGACATAACGCCAACCCCTTCTCAGGCTATTTGAACGCTCGAGACTGGCCAGTGGCAATCGATCTAGAAATGTCTGACCCTTTTCTCCTACCGCTCCCTGCCATTACGGAAAAACCTGGCTGCAGCTTCAAGCGGCCCCCTCTGAATGGCGACCTTACCATCCCAGAATTATATGATTGGCATCTGCAGCACAACCCTTCGCATCATGTTTTCGTCTATGAATATGGCGACCGCTTGGAATATCTACCCTTTTCCGTTGTTGTTCCCGCAGCTCATAGAGCCGCCCAGCTGTTCACCTCGCTCGTGTCTGTGGACGGAGAAAGCTCCATGCCCACGATCGCCATCCTGGCTGATACGAGTAAGCAAGCGCCTTTTCTTGTCATTATGTATTGGACCTCCTTCCGCAGATACTGCCACATACTTTGTCTCCGTGCTAGGCTTGTTGTACGCTGATATTCCTGTTCTTCCTATATCTCCACGCAATACCCCCGAGGCTATTGCGCACATCATGGACCTTGCCAAAGTCAAGTTTCTGTTTGTTGCTGGTCCGCGATACATCCAGGATCTTACGACTGACACGATGAGATATTTTTCCAAGGATCTTCCACCTCAGATACTCAATATGCCTACATTTCATGATCTCTTCTCGGAGCAGAGGAATGGCAACTACCTCAAAGAATTCTTTCGTAAAAATACCAAAGACCTTAACAAAACGGTCATATATGTTCATTCATCTGGTATTATCCATGGACTTGATTAGCCATGTCAGACTCAACAGAGACTCAAAGGATCGTCTTCCCTTCCCAAAGTCATACCTTGGACTCACATAACTTTGCTGCAAGTTGCAATGACACCATGCAAGTATTCAGTTCGTATCTCCTTCTCTTGTGTGCACTAAGTGTCGGCAGACCTTGGTGCGTTTGACCTTCGTGGAGAGATATTTGCGGCGCATGCGATTCCCATGTACCATGCGATTGGACTCAATTATATTCCTTGGGTTGTAAGTCTGTACTTCTCCCTACCTGTGGGCCTCTCAGCTGTCCCTAGGCAGCTACTAGATATATTATGGCTATATTTTCTCCTTTCTCTCCTCGTCAACAACCATCCCCGGAGAATGTGTTAGAGGGTATACGCAAGTCCCATGCTTCCTTTATCCTTTGTGTTCCTAGCTTTGTGGAAGTTCGTAGACTTTTATGTAATTTTTGTATCCTGCGATTGAGGTTTGTGTCTCAAATTTCAGGCTTGGTCAAAGAACGATCATGCTATCGACATCCTCAAAACGATGCGTGCTATCGTAAGTTCATGTTTTTACCGCTGCCCCGATCACGATAACTCCACCATCAATATTTTCAGGCCTACGGTGGAGGTCCCTTGGCAAAGCCTATAGGAGACAGTTTAACTAAGCAGGGTGTTAAAATCGTAACGGCGATTGGCTTGTGCGTGTTATCTCTGCTGCAGTTCCCTTGACCAATTTGTATTAGAACCGAAACAGGCCTCATCAGTGCTATTTTCTCAGGTGCTTCTAATGTATGAACCGAAAGTGGGCATTCATAGAAATTTTCTTAGATTGTCAGAATGACTGGGACTTTTTTGCGATGAACCCACATTGTAATGCGGAGTTTGTACCACAAGGAGATGGGTTGTATGAGTTGGTTGTCGTGGTAAGGTTTAGCCTGCTTCAAATGTGGGTGGCGCCATTGGTTACTGAGAGCAGCATACCAGAAAAGCCCGACTCAGGTCCTCGAAATAGCCAACAGCTCCTTTCGGGGGGTGCCATCGTATCAAACAGGTGATTTATTGATCAGGCATCCGACCAAGGCAGGGTGTTGGAAGGTGTATGGCCGTATCGACGAGCAAATTACACTTTCAACTGGTCTCAAAGTACGTTTAGTATCTTTCGCTAAAGCTCACGGTTGACTGGCAATGATCTGTAGGTAAACCCAGCGCCACTCGGTATTGAACTACTCTTGACTTGGCTTTATCGTGGTATTAATTCTGGTTCTACTTATCCAGAGGCTGTGCTGGGTCAGCATAGTCGTATCAAGGCCGCGATAATGTTTGGAAGGGCTCGTCCCCAGGTTGGGGTTCTCATATTTCCCGACGACACCATAGGAGCAAACTCCGAACAGTCACCGGAAGACTTTGAACATATAATCAAGTATTCAAGTGGTGTTATACTCTGGATTAAAACTTATACTACTCCAGAACTCAACTTACCATTATGAACGCGCTTGCCCCAAATCATGCGCGCATATTCATGGAGGTACGAATCCTCTATTTTTATGCTTGCTTCTCTTTTAAGAGGTTTGTCAGGCGGTCGTGATTGCAGCTGCAGATAAACCGGCGCTCTGGACTGGCAAAGGCACCGTCCGCAGAAAAGCTACACTTGAGGAGTATCGTGATGAGATTGAGGCAATGTACACCAGAATCGACTCTTACGCTTTCACCCCCAATGGGGTTCAGGCGCCACTTATTACTTGGACGCTTCAATCAACGAAGTTGCGAGTGAAAGAGATTGTTACGAGTGTCTTACCTGGTGTATCGGATGACAACGGGGACCTGTTTGCTAATGGGTGCGACAGGTTTGTTCCTTTTTCAGTCGGTAGAATGTTGCAAAGACTGAATGTCAGCGTTCAAGTCTGCAGGCTAGCCGCATTCGAAGAATAATTCAGCAAACCTTGGTGGGCGACGTCCGCACGACTACTTCCAGATTACCCCAGAGCTTGGTCTACAACTTCCCATCTATCAACGCTCTTAGCATGTGCATTACTGACTTGATGCAGTTCGACAAACTTGGAACTGCACCTGGCGACAACACGAACGCGAGGCATGATGATATGAACTTGGTTGCTTCCGAACTTCTCAATTCTCTTGCTATATCCCAGATAAACAACACTCAACCCTACAGTTCTCAGCGAGTCGATCGAGGTTTGGATGTAATTCTTGTGACTGGTACTACGGGCACCTTGGGTGCTCACCTTCTCTCCGCACTCGTCGCATCAGAAGGTGTATCTACCGTGTATGCACTGAATAGACCCTCTCGTAATGGCGCGACATCACTTTCACGACAGCAGGATTCACTGGTATCACAGGGATCAGACGTTTCCATCGCATCATCGAGCAAAGTGATCTATGTTGAAGCCAGTCTAGAAGATGGAGAGGAAAGTATTGACAACACTTTGCTTGCGAAGGTGAGTGTCATAGGCAGCCCTAGTTCTTGACAGGGCGTTCATATGTGTATTTACAGTTACGGCACACTGTTACCCATATCATTCACGCTGGTATGATATTTAATAAGAACATGGACGTCGTCAACTGATTAGTATGTCATACAGCCTGGCCTATCGATTTCAATTGTGGGATCTCATTCTTCGAGCCCGCCCTCAAAGGGCTTACCACCTTAATTCGCCTTGCACTGAGCTGCAATTCACCTCCGCGCATGATTTTTGTGAGCTCGATCGGAGCCTATCATAGTGGTTACACTTCCTTTATGCATTTCACCATGGGCTTATGATCATACTGTACAGGTGCTGTAAACAAATCAGTTCAGAGTCCTCTGTCTGAAAACTTCTCGGACGATTCAAATTTGGCGGCAGACAACGGATACGGCCAGAGCAAATGGGTCGCCGAGAAAATTCTAACATCAGTCGCCCGAAATTCGGGCTTGCACTCAGTGATTATTCGCCTCGGACAAATAACGCCAAGTTCAAGCCGCTCCCTTTGGAAGACAACCGAATGGCTGCCCCTACTAATCAAAACCAGCATTTCCCTTAAGCTATTACCAGCTACACCGGGTGTGAGTCTTCACAGATACTAGTAGCGGAAAGGCGCAGTCCTGATTATCATTCAAGGTGTTATCGTGGCTCCCGGTAGACATCGCAGCGAATACGATCTTAGACCTTCGAAATGCTTCAGGAATCGTTTTCAATGTCGTCCACCCCCAGCCCATTCCATGTGGCGATATATTCGGTCGGCTTGCTTCAGACCTACAACTTCCGTTACAACCTTACTCTATTTGGCTGGACGCCCTCCATACGGAAGAGGACAGTCGCTTTGACGACTTCTTTGACCTTCCAGCGTTAAGGCTCCTTGGATTTTTCGATTCTCTGAGGCCAGTCAACCATGAAATCGATATCAATGGGGCAAAGAATGAACAAGAAGCATTCGGTATTGTTGCCGCTGTACGCACGTTGAGTGTGGAGAATTCGTACTCGTTACGGACTGCGAGGTGTTTAAGTGCGGATGATGCTAGTGCATGGTTAGCTCGATGGAAAGAAATAGGTTTCATCTAGAGACATTGTCGTCCTGTGACAACACGCTCTATGACTTTCGCAGCTCTACCTTTTTATAACACAGCCCTGTCCACATTCCTAGCCTCAGGCTGCAACAGAGGAATCAGGGGGTTGCGAGTAAGACTTCGTCATGACTGCTTTTGTCGGTTCTTCTATGTGCCGTATTCGTGTGATGATACATTCATCACTTTTCTGTCATGCTCTTGGATCTGATTTCCCAGCGTCTTTGCACCTCAAAATCAAAGTTGATCAACTGTTCTGCTACCGGCCTTTTTGGCCTTGTGCCACACGCAACCTAGTTATCCGAGTTGTTTATCGTTGTTATACTTAGGACAAAATCACGCTCATAGTCGAGTCTTTTTGACCTCAAGCCATTAAGGGAGAGTATAAGGGACTTTTGACATATAAACCCAATAGGCCACAGTCGATCCTATTAGTCATCAAAAAAAAGTCAGCTCGGATCGCACGCTATGGTTACGAAACCCCCTTGAACGTGTGTTCATCCCAACGCGACGCGTCTAGATCACGTGGTTTATCCCTATCATCACGTCCTGACCCAAGGTTCACGTTCAGGCTACGGTAAAGGCGGGACTGTTGTCAAATAAATTCACTTTCCACCTCATTTGATCTTCGCCTCCCACTTTCTCCCACTCCCCCAGCTTGCCCTCCCCCTCTCTCCAACCAACCAACGCACTTGACAATGTCGGAACCTGTAGACCCAACCTTGCTCGAGGTCTCAGACGCACTCGGTCCCGATGGACAGGGTGACGACGTTTATGACGAGCGAGAGGAAAACGATGCTGGCGAAGAGTCTGACGAATACGAAGTCAACGACGATGTGAGTTCTCACCCCATATGCAGTATCCTCTGAGTAATCCACTTTGCTCGTAGGAAGGACTTTATGCCGAAGAAGGTCATGGGGGCGAAGAGGATGTAGAGGATGAAGGAGATGAGGAAGAAGGCGCTTCAGTTGGTTTCTTTTTTCGTGATTGACAGTTGGTTGTTGGCGTTGACGGGGCTTTCGTTCTCCTACAGGGGAAGCAGAATGGCTTGACCGCGCTGTTGTTAAATGACGTAAGCTGGAGTATTGATCCCGTCCTCCCCCCGCATTGACCGATCATTTGTTATGAAGCCCAATGTCGCCGAAGAGGAAGAGGAGGAGGCGGAGGGAGTCGAAGAAGACGACGATTATACCGAAAATGCACCTGAAGTTCCTGTGGCAAATAACAAAAAGCGAAGCATATCTGACCTTGTAGAGGAAGCAGATGAAGCAAATGAGGAGTCCGAACCCAAGAAAGCGAAAGCCTGATACGATGTTTGGTGTATTCTTATCGAAGATCCCGGAGGCGAACGCAAATTCTTGAAAATACATATTGATCTATTACCTACTTATTATTTTTTGCTTTTATACGTCTTTCCTCGATCTGTTGTTCTGCAGTTGTACATTGCTGGTTTGTTTGAATACAAATGTCGTAGCTCGTAGACGGTATCGATTTCTTTACTGCTGAGGGTGATGATGGTGGCATGTTTGGGCGCTCGAAGAGTACGCGAAGGAATATCTTATGGGTGAAACGATGGGTCGTGCGAAGGCGAAAACACCTAGGAGTTGTTGAGGAAAAAAGTGGGGGAGCGGGAATTCTTGTTCAAGGTACGAGGGCCTCCGAATTCCAGGATCCACCACTCGATTTCCAGAATCTCGTCCTTCGATTAGGCACAACACCAAGCTCGACGTAGTCCACCTCGATAGGGTCCACAATGACCAAGGCAAAGTTACTCAGCGCGGTCTCCCAATTCTTCCAACCTTGTTCATCAGCGTCTTTCCCTGGCTCCTCCAGCTTCTGGAGCCACTTGTCCGCCTCTTCCGCGCCGCCTTTTAATTTTGATCCCGGGACCGGGCGACACCAGGAAGCTTTCATGTGTGCACTCATGCTTCGAAACATGGCTTTCCTTTTGGCTTCCCAGTCAAAGCCTTCCTTGTGGAACGCGGCGACGGCAGCGACAGCACTGTCAGCATTCGCTTTATTGACAGTGTGCACGAAATGGTTGTAAAGGCTGTTGGCTGGAGAAGGTATGACACTCGCAAGACCAGAAATGCGAAATTGTTCTTCAGTGGTTTCGAACCACCACACGACCTGGACATGAGGGTTGGAAATGAGCTGAGAGGTCTTTGGGGAGCGAACGTCGGTGGTTGTCACGAAAAGAGGCAACGATGGGTTTGATGCTGGAGCAAGAAACTCGCGAAAGATATGAGAACGGACGTGTGGCACAGGTGTTATCGGGTCCATAGAAGCCAGCTGGATCACTGAGGGTGATCCAATAATATCAGTTTTCTGTGGAATGTTTGTTATGCCTACCAACTGATTTATTGTGCTTTGCGAGCGCATTCAGGATGGCAGTTCTCCATTGAGGAACAGCAGCAGATGTCATGATGAGCCAAGTTCAAGATGACAGTTAAGGTCAAAGTTGTGCCAAGTCCCCATTGGGGGCCGATGGCCTTGTACCTATTTACTCCGCGTTATCCGGACCCCACAGAAAACAGTCTCAAGAACTATATCTTTTTCGAAAATACTAATAAATACGGTTAACAACATACTGTACATCTTTTCTATCGTCAACTCATCAAGTTATCGGGTCGTCAGAGCCTGGACGTCCGAACTACAGGTCTCCAAAGTGCTTGATCATAAAGCTATCCTTTTGTTGCATATAATAACTCGAAGACCTCTGTGGCCTCCTAGGCAAGGTGTCTTCTTGAGAAGACGCCCCTTCTCGACGTAGATGCAATAGCATCCTGCAGGCCAGGGTGGGGCCCATTGTGAATTGGAAACTAGTAGTCCGAATGGTGAGGCTTGTGGGATAGGGAGAGAAGCGGACGATTGGCTTACACTAGGAGGACGGGAGTCCATTCCTGAAATTTAGTCACGTCAGCATTATGCGAAAAATCAAGTGGGAAAGTCGTACAGGGCGAATTACATTAACGACAAGAATAATCAAGGATGCAGTGCACACGCATCCAATGTAGAATGTTCCTAAATAGCTATCACTCAGTCTAATTTCGAGTAGTTTTGATGAATGATGTACCGTCACGGTGGGCCACTGTCATGAGTTCTGTGCCGCGGGAATTGATGACTAGATATTGCAAAAGTCAATAGACAAGACAGGTCTGGGTAAATCCCGTAAGATCATTACAGTACTGATATGCTTTGACAGAAGTGAGACAGAACATGACTGAAAATTCACATCAGAACAAGGGTGTCGTGTGCGTGTGTAGGGAATTACCCACCAGCGTGAAAGAAGGCGATGAGAGTGCAGTTCGTCAAGCCCAACGATATAGTACGGTTGTGGGGATCGGGGTAGTACAGCACACATACGAGAGGCAAATTATAATCCTTCAAGACACGAGCATAATCTTCCGCATAGGTCTCAGAGACGGTGGATTTAATAAAGTGGCATCTGCTTACCGTCGGGAATTCCTATGCCCGCCATATCCTGGACCCATATGCCGACAATAGTAAAAGTCGCAATCCATGCGGCTACAGAAAAACAGGACAGGAAGATGGTCATCCTGTGGTTCCTGTTCCAGATTGCCCAGGTCCTAAATGCAAAAATCGCTACACATGGGTAAGTCACTTCGATGATTACGCCACGAAATTCGTCATCAAACCTTCAGATATGAAAATTAGGCCATTGACGCCCCCTGAAAATCACAGTCAGAGGCCAATCATTGTGTTACAGAGTGCTCATACACGTCAGAACATTCTGATAGGAGTAACAACTTATATGACTATCTATATATGTTTAAGCATATGAAGAAGATATTGCGTTCTAACGATACTCACAATGTTTTAACAAAATTAAAAGTGCAAAGGGAGCGAAGCGTGTGATCAAGTAGAGAACTTTCGGTGCAGTCCATGCTGCTCTCCAAATGAACTCCACTTCAAGAGGAAACAGGCTGGTGTATTCACAAGCCTATAGTCGATCTTTAAGCTCGTCAAAAACGCAGAATGAGATGTCTTGCTCACCCATAAAGTCAAGCATGCGACTGGATCTTCGGTCAGTTTGAAGATCAAATAGGAGGAGATAAATAACCCTACAATTGACAAACTGCCCCCCAGAGATCATTTTCTGTTTAATATGAACGATTTGGATGCACGTACGTTCTCATCAAAGGCCATCGAAAAGTAGCTTAATGGAATGGTAGCCATACTTGAGATCCTCGGGGGCAAAGCTCACCCCCACACCAACAACCACTAGCCCTTAAATAGAATGGAATCAAGGTGCTGTATTGTTTTGACAGAGGGATTGTGCTCCATGCGGAGGATGTCATTCATTATCGAATCGGAGGGGAACTGCCCCGTATGGATATTCTGTGGTTCTATAGTCCGGTGGCGGGAAGAAAGCCGTGGGTAGTTGGGCCTTGATCACACGACAACGGTGCAGAACCGATTAGACTTTAGATTTTGAAGCTTGCTTCCATCTAAACTTCAGCATCCTAACATATGGGGGCTAGCAGCGAGGCAAAATATTGGACACCGAAGAGCATTCGGGTATTCTAACATTCGAAGCCTTGGAAATTGCGGCTAGAAAAAGCTACGGCGATATCCATCATTCGTGTAAACCGTGACTGACGGGGGTGGAAAACTGTAGAGATGTCAGAATAATCAAAAAGCGATAGCCCTGCGAGAGTTTGACGCCAAAATACTGAGACTTCATGATTGGCTGTATAGTGATAATTTGGAGCATGTCAAAGATAACAGTCTAGGGACGGACCAAAAAATGATGGACGACGGCCCGCCATGAGTGTGCGTTTGTATTGTGAATGTTCGAGGAAACATACAGGACCCACGGGCATCGGCTAGTCGATGATGCTCCCCTTCAATTAAATAGCAACAAGCTCCTGTCGTGTTTGTCACATCTCCCCGACAATGTACACTGCCAAAGTGTAACATTGTCGGCCAAGGTCAGTACCAACCCGTGAACCTTGCCTGAGTAATTTCCAAATCGTCGTTCTATACATATCGACTGAATTCGTTGTCGCGCCGTTCCTGACAGATTGTGATACCCACCGAAGCACAAGGGGTTCAACGGAACTGCTGCGTTTCATGTTCGACAATAGTAAATTGCTGATGGGCTGAAAAAATTGGAAGGCAAGGCTCACGGGCACATTATATCTTTATTCTATCAGAACAGGCCGATCCATCAACTTCGAGACTTGATGTAGATCTCACATTTGCATAAATTTGGTTTTGCCCTTTCGGTGCAATTCTGTCGTAACGATGGCCGTGGTGGCGGCAGTTTTATGATCTTTGAGTCCCGTCAAGACTCGAGAGATGGGCTAGCTGTCCAGAAACGAGAATTTTCGGCTATGTACCCTGAAAGATTTTACGCTTGATGGAAGTCTACGAAGCTGGCGGCCCGAGAACCTTGACAGATAAGTTCTCTCGCTAGGTAGAATCTAGGCGGGCTATGAGCTCTAATAATTATCAGAGTTCAGATAAGAGCTTTCAAACATTCCTCGTAATGTGTTATACTGTCCGTGTCAGCATTGAAAATAATTTTAATAACTTACCCTTGGTTGAAATATCTTTGTATCTGTGCTCTAATTTGCATCGTGTACACCTCCAGCTTGTGCCGATGGCGCAGCTCACTCGCACCAACACTGGCCTCAGCAGCACATACAACCAAGATATAGCTGCCGCCGCAGTGGTGACCTCCACGTGATATCCAACGCGTCAACCGCGCGTTCAAAGTTTGGTTGTCACGGCGTCAACAGTTGAAATGAATAAATAACTAGCTATCATCAGGTCCCGCTTGCCTTTCCTCTCTCAGTAATTATGTCGGCCTCCTCGTTGTCGAGAACGTCCTCCACCGCTAGTGTGTCATCTTCCGAAGACGCAGGTGACAACTCTAGCGCTACCGTCGTCGAATCTAGGCGCACACGCAAACGATTCACAAGTAGTCAACTCGTTATACTCGAAAATCTATTTCACCAAACCTCTCACCCATCTCGTGAACAACGCGAAATGGCTGCCAGACTTGGGGGAATGTTTGTATCCTAGCACCTTTCAAAGATTTGACCCACCACTGATCTCTATATTCACAGGGAGATGAAATCTGTAACAATCTGGTTTCAGAATAAAAGACAAACCGAACGCAAAGTCGCGCTCACCAACAACACCGTGAACAACAGTAGAGGTTCTCTATCGTCATCGTCTTCAAATCGCTCATCGCGTCCGTCGTTGGACCGCGTCGCGTCGCGTTCGGAACTTCCTATGGCCGTACCACGCACCCCAGTTCGTCAACGCAATCCGAACGCCACAATTTGGGACAACATGCTTTCGTCCCCCATCGGACCTCCACCCAGCCCGCCCTCACGAGAGCTTGTGCAGTTCGGCAAGTCAAGACGCACCCTAGAATGGGCTTGTGCCGCCGCCAGGCTGACTGAAAAACACACCATCACAACGTCTAATATTACACGAGCTCGCCGAGTCCCAAAACCTAAACGCCAAATTAGAGAAGGTAAGGAGGGAGAAGGGCAAGACCTATCTGATGATGAATTGCCCGAAGCCGTCACACCACCCGCTACAATTCCAGCTAGAGACATCAGATGGAGAGTAGAGCCTGATGAAAACATGCCCCATCACCTTGAAGTTGAGGATGACGATATGCTAAACGCAGCATTGACGCTATGTGGCATGGGACGAAAATCATAATCACGTCAACGACACCGAACAGCCGAAAGTACTCTATAAATTAAACTTGCTCATGGATTTTTCTTATGACAGCGACGTTGCATTTCAAATACCCCCGCACTTGTTTTTATAACTTCCGCACTTCACAACTTTAGACGAGTCTCCATTGTCATCCGCCTGACCAAGTGACTTTCTATAATCGTGCACATTACCCATTCTATTATATTGAAACAGATCTATACCTGCCACTACAATAGCTTGCAAAACAGTGTTATATAGCATCTAAGCAATCAAAGCTCGTATACTTACGCCCCAGCTAGAAGGGGTTCGCCGTCATTAATTCATTTGTAACATCTCAAACACCTGCCCACCCACACAGGGAAGATCAACGGCTAAGTCAACGTTTGTATATCCGCTTTACGGGAGTAGGAGACGCAAGCGATGTATCACCAGCCCCAGCACCGTCAATTACACGATTCTCGGATCCCAACAGTAATATGTCAGGCGAAGCTGAACTCGTTAGACGCCATTCATCGTCGTCATCGCCATCATCTCCTTGAATCTGTCCCAAAACCTGACCCAACGACAATTGGACAGGCGGAATCGAAAAGCTCTCGACATGTGAACGCGAACGGCTCAAACTACTCGCATTTCCGTTCACCGAAACTGACGACCTAGACCTACTCGGCAGAAGTCTAGGCTTCGTAGGGGTCGCTTCCACAAGCAACACGCCCTCATCTCGGCAGTGCTGCTGCTGCTTAGTCTGGTGTGCCTCCTTCATCTCGGCAGTCTTTTTCACACCCTTGAGCGACTCTTCTCGTGGTGCGTGACGCGCTTTGGGCTTAAACGCGCGCGACATGCTGACTTCCCGGTTCAAAACACGTTTCTTTGCCCCACCTACAGTGGTGAGTGTGATGCTACGCTCTCGTTGCATGCGTTCTTGTGCCAACGAGACGGAGAGAGAGCGCGAACGTTTACGCGTTGGGAGGTTCAGGTTGGAGTTGGTAGATGGAGCAGGGGATGGCCGTTGATGGCGTTTGAAAGGATCTTCAGCAGTTCGCGAGGGGGCGCTGGTGTCTGGAGATGGAGCTCGAGAGGTGGAAGGCGACGTGTTCGAAGAGGATAGTGGGGCCGATTGGGGAAATATTTTAGAACGCATTAATGTGCATAAATCTGGAAGCTGTTGTTCAAACCTGTAGTGATTTAAATATGGAGTGACAGAACATATTCCAAGCTTACTGTGGCTTAACAATCTCTTCAAAGAATGTTTGCATCCAATCGAGCGCGCCCTTTTTGGAGAGATTAGGAGCCTGCTTAGTGTTCTCCAGGCCGTCCATCAACTGCCACATGGATAATTTATCGAAAAAGACCTCTAAGCGTTCGGCAGGCAAAAGCTCATTGTCTTTGTCCACCTCATCCTTCGAACGTTTCCGCTTCTTTTTCTTGTTTGGAGACCCTAATGGCGGTGGTCCGGGAAGAGAAACCATTAGAAAATAAAGAAGTATTTGAATCTGAAACCTACACACGTTCAGTCAGTCTCTATGAGCCAATCACAATCAAGCAACATACTCGTGTCTTTCCATGCGTTCAAGCCACTTAAGTCGCCATTGCTCATCCTCCCAGGGCCCTTCAGAGATTGTACTCGTTCGTGTCCATAATTCATCATCCACCTTCTCGTAGCTTAAAGCATACCACATCATCGTTTCTTCAATCTCGCCAGCTCCGCCACCGTTAGCTAATATTTCCGGCAACTCGACCTTGTATTTTCTCGAGGCCGAACGCGCGGTTTGCAGAAGTGGCTTGAGATGCGCATGCAACGGGTGTGGTTCAGTGAGTTCAGTATAAGTTACGCGTAAAAGAGAGGGTACAAGGAGTTTCAGAGGCATTATCGACTAGCTGGGTGATATAATACTGAAACTGATGTGAGGGAACGCGACCAACACGTACCTGTGGCAGCCAAAGGAATTGCAGGTAAGTTCGCACGACAAACTCGTCATCAGATATGAGGTCCTGGTCGAATATAAAGTCATTGATAAGGGATTTCTCTTGAGCTTCTGTCCAGTTTATCCTGAGAACTGAATTAAGGGAATAAGATAAAGGGGAGAGCATGATAAGCTAACAACTTCCGGTGGCAGTGCTGCCCGTTAGTTTCTATCTTCCGCTTTCGAAAGGTTGATCTCCTGCCGGTAGGTATCATTCACAACTTTTGACTCTCATAATGCTACTAAAGCTTTGCGACATCCAAGCTGAAAATGTTACATAAAATAGAGACCGAACCCGACGGCATCATTTGGAGCAAGCGGTGAAATATTAACACTCGGGAATGCCCCACACCCTCAGTCGGTCTTACAAACTTCCCAACGACGCAGTCGCAGCAAACAAGGTCGTGAACATGTAACCCCTGCCGCATTGCAAGGTGTGATATCCTAGCTTTTGCCGAAACGTGTGCCCCCAAAGCTCGCCGCACGTATAAAATTAACGGTATCCCCATGTCTCGAGAGAGCACCCTGCTATATCCAGCGAATGAATACCTTATATCGCAATCCCAAGCTTTAATGTTGTTTCAACCGCCCAGCATCGGACAGACTTTGTCGTTTAAATTAAATGAAAACCATAAACTTCAGCCCCTATTATTACAACAGCATTTTCAACTCTTAGGACTTGTCGGCTACTGGAAAGTCCCCGCCAGTGGCTGACTTGTACCCTGAACGGATAGCATCCGAGATCTGCTCATCTTTCGCCTGCTCCAAAGCAGATTCGTTATTTTGTGGACCTTGGCCCATACG
>CEMU01567712.1:0-10064 GCA_900068965.1 Calocybe gambosa
AGTCCTACTAACTTGCTGATTGTGGAAAACCATTGCTTACGGAATGCCCATGTATCTTGCTTCGTCGAACGATGATCCAGGAAAAATCTTCGAGGCGCTTGGAATACTGCGTCTCCAATGAATGCAGCAATGCGTTTAAACTGTGGCGTGATAGCATTGAGTATGCCAGAGTCAAACGGGGAACCTTTCGTTATATCCCCATTATATAGGTGAAGTAACGCCTCGATATCAGCATCTGTAGCTCCGGGGAGAAGGGTATTCTGCAGGTACCATTTGAGTTCGGCCTCAGTGCTAAAGTCAGTCACCAACGGGGATTAGAAAAATTCAGCATATCAGAGGCAGAAATCAAGGCAGCCATACGTAATGTTCAGAGTCGAGAGGGAAAATAGGGTCCCCTCGTCGTCGCAGTTGCCTTCCATATGAGGTTAAACAAAAGCTACGGAGGTTTGGGAATGCAAACGGATACCTGTAATAAAGGGTACGTCTGCCACCTTTCCCTTCAGGACCAACCTCTGCGGGTTATCAGTCAGAAATACGCCATCTGGACGAGGTAGCCATGCGAGGTTTAAAGACTATGAAAGATGTGAGCAAGTCGATGATATGGCGGAAGTGGTACGCTACAACCTGATACGAAAAAATACCAGGTGAATTGTTAATGGCCGCTTTAAGATCTTTATAGGGTACAGATCGAAGACAGGCGAGGGTGTCTAATGAGCCCGAACATCCTGTTTGTGAGACGACCCCATCGTAGTACTTCTGCCCGTTCGTTATATCCGAGACGGGGATTGGGGATCCTGATTGCATAAATCCAGCGCGGAATAGTCCTTCATTGTCTCCGTTATTCGCCACCATTTGCAAGGAAACAGACATTGCACCAGCGGATTCACCCCATCTATGGTGATCTAAGTGAGCCGGGATACAGCAGTTGAGCATATTCACCACACTCACATCGTCACCTTGGATGGATCCCCACCAAATGCTCTGATATACTTCTGGATCCAGCGTAGAGCTTCTCTTTCTAAAAGTAAGCTTTTTAAAACGACTGTTCGACAATACAACCACTGCTCACGGTCCTGGAGCCCAATGTTTCCGACGCCAGCGTTCTTAATCTCCCGACCGCCCATAAAACCAAAGCCTGGAAACAGTTATTATTATAAACGAGATTGAACGGGGTTCTCACCTGTCAACCTACCCACACATATCATTGTGGCTTCAAGATATTTACTTTGTTGGGATACTCACCTGTAGTTCATACTCACATAGACGACCGGGATGTCAAGAGCAACCGAGCGATCGACGATGATGCTTCCATCGTACCTATAACAAATGTTGGTTAATTCAAGGCTAGTACGCACGGTACGCACTGACATGCTGGTGCTCCCAAGTTCAAATCCACCTTATCGCACATTAGCATATGGAGGTGCCATGATTATGGTCTGCAAAGTACCTCCATAGATCCACTATAATCACATGAGTTAGTTAAACTAAACAAGTATGATAAGCATACCACTACGACAGGAAGTTTGGACTCTGGTGTGGCGCTAGCTGGCTTGACGACGTTTATCGTCAAACCTAGGAATCTATGGATGAGAAAACAATCGCGATTCTAAAGGTCGCAGGTACACACAATCTTCAGAATCGGGAAAGACGATACCGTATAGGGAATTTACGATATAGTCAACTGCTTCGACAGCAAGACCAGTCAGGACTGGAAGGGCAATTGCTTGCTGGGGACAAGACAGGCCATAAGCGGTCGCGAGAAAGCTTCTAGTATATGGGGGGATCGCCTGTGGCAGGCGAAACCGAAGATCGGCCGTGCTTCAAACGAAGAAGGTTGATGGTGTAATCACATTAGTTAACGAGATCTTACGGTGGTTTGGCAAAAGGAATACCAAGGAACTTGGATGTGTGGCCAGAACGTATCCCAGTGACCGTGACATTATCCAGCCGGACTGTGGGAGACACAAGAGGAACTGCAGCCATTACAGTGGACCAAACATCTAGGAGAACGAAGGGCAGCAAAGTAAACATGTCGAACCTCGATGTAGACAGCCGACTAGCCAGAAAGCCTACAGGGTGGAATGAATTCCCAGTTTTATAGCAGCCCATCACCCTCCTTGCCACGCACGCCAGTCCGAGAACGGATGGAGCTAGGGGCAGAGGAACATGTTGCAGGAGACTCGAGGGCAGATGGCGGCAGGACAAGTTTCAAAGTCTCTGATTGTGGTAAAGCTCCGTTAGCTAAGTGATAGGCGGGTGTAAAGTTGGGTGTAATAGTATGCAAAGTCCAAGGTCGTACAAGTTGGCGTCTGAAGGTGCCGATAATCACAAGCTAACTCTACCCAGCCGCCGTCGGTGATTCAGAGCCAGATATGAGCCATCATCGACCATCGTCCAGATCTAGGATCATCTCCTAAAGTGCTATTAAATCTCTGCTAGCATGCTGGACCGGTAAATTGTCACAGCATGGGAATCCGCTAGATTTAGTACGCACACCTCTTCTAGGGTGAAGCGCGAAAAGCAGAGCTAGACACACGTCTTGATATGCAGAGGGGCGAGAAAATCAAAAAAAAAGATCTTTTTCTTTGATACGGCTAACAATTTTGCACGGTCGAATTTATAACATCAAGTGGAACAAGACTGTGACACTCGTCAAAGCGACAAGCAGTGCGGCAGGCGAGTTATTCCAAACCATACCAACTGCTGCGTTGCTTCCTCCATTGCCTCCATTACCACCATTGTTACCATTGTTACCACCGGCAGTAGCTACTGAGGTGACGTTGGGACATTGTATATCGTCGAGAACAGCGCCATAATTGCTGGCCACCCAGAGTAACACGCCATTTGTCCATCCAAATCCAGCCTGTTGAAATGATTAGTGCGTTTATACTCTATTCAATATACGGCGTAAGATGCTACGAACTTGAACTGTATATTCTCCGCCACGTCCTGCAGAATCGATATCCAAATTGGAGAATTTTTCAAACATCTGAAAGCAACTGAGTTTGGAAAGTGCGGAGGGCAGAGGTACGAACATTTCCGGTGTTGTTGACGCTCGCAGTCACGTTCAGCTCATTATCTGGTAGCCTCGGTACTAGACCCTCGATTGAGCCACCAGTCGCATGCCTAAGTGTCACCCAGATGTCAGTCGCGAATCCAAATGAAATGAGGCATAGTCAACCCACCAACTACAAAAGGCGCTAATCATATATCTGTTTGCAAGTTGCCTCTGCAGGGCCTTATTCCATCCTTCTCCCTCTACTGCACTTCCTCCATTGATTACGGTGCCATTTAGTCTGTTGATGTCGGCTCCCGCTCCGGAAGCGGTAGAGTTTACCACTTTGCCGTTGGAATCGACTGCTATTGGTTGGCCAGGCAGCTCAGATTCGTTGAGGCCTAATTGGCCCGCGGGTATGAGATTGAACGTGGACTGATTCTGTGAGGGGGCGGGCAACGAATTGCCTGTAATGTTAGAGGGAAGTGCACGCAAGGCTTCAAGAACGATGTGCTGATGTGGAGGCCAAGCGTTCGGTGCATCCCTATGTGGTATTCGTTAGCACAAAGGTGAAGTAATGAGCAAGCATATAGGGAATCTGCTACCATTGTAGGCCTGAATCGACAAACGTCGTAGGGAAAGTGCCGTTATAACGATTAACAACAAGATTCACTGAAGAAAAGAAGCCAAAAGCCTTTTCTTGGCTACGGAGGATCTCATTAGGGATAATCCCACTCCATAATGGGTAGAACGTCGCCACGGAGAAAACGCTGTTCCGCGTCTTTGTGAGAAGATTAAAATCATAGAAGGCGAGCTTGCCAATAGCAAGTTTTAGAGTGGTGTACGCCGGATGAATACACATGGCACACCTTGTCGGAATCCCAAAAGATGTCAAGAATGGCAGTGCGGAGGGCATCTGCTGCTGCGAGATGTGCTCTCACGGCTGTTCTATTGCTGGTTCCATAGAGGTTAGCGAGTAGAACATGATTCTTGTCTGAATTCACAAGTCAGGAAGATTGAAATTACGGAGGATGCAGAGGGACCTACAAAGGATGCTATTTAAATCAACGGGAATAGTTTGTCGAACACTGAGGCTTCGGAGACCGTTGCTACCATTGAACCATCGAACTGTATAGTCCCACCCTGAAAATTACATGTGTTACAGCACTAGATGCTTTAGGAGAGTCGACACCTACCGGACTCTGCACCACTTGCCAGTTCAGCATACAATGCAGCTCTCTGTGTCTCATTCAGATTGTTCGGCTCGTTAGCGGTCTTATAATCTGTACAGCGATCGAATCAGTAAGGTGGTCGTCAAACCGAAATAAGAACAGACCGGTCAGATAAGACTCAGGGCGTGGAGCAGAATTGTTGACGGCATAGTGATACACCTTGTGAGTTGTATTGGATAGTGAGGTGACTTGGATAGCGCGATTATCATTCCACCACCTGAGCTCTTTCTACATGATTGTGGGTCATTAAAGGATGAGCCAAGACAACATCAAACTCATTACCAACCTCAGCTAAAGGTAGTGCACGGCGAAGGATATCTCGACGACCAGTGGCTGAAACATAGCGTGCTAACATCTATGGAGTACTTCATAAGTTTTTGGCCATATTTGATCAATATAACTACCTGGATGAACAACGGTGGCTGAGATCTGTTCAAGTCTAAATGCGGTGTATCAGAACACAGTTCAGCAAGTGGAGGATGGTGGCTTACAGTAGATACGACCGCCATTTGGAATGAAACCTATGTGTTCTAGCTCATCCATGAAATTGTGGAGTGTAGCATTGACAATGTCGAAAAGCTCAGATTCGATTAGGCCTTCTACAATCCAGAAGCTATCCCAGTAGTACTGTTCCCGGAAGCGACCACCTTACTCGCCTGATGAGAACCGACGATAAATTTGGAACAAACACCTACCAGGTACGACAAACGTGTGATTGAGCGGAATTAGAGAGCTCTCACACCCGTTAGATCCACCTGAACAAAGAGCGGATTCATTTGTACCCCTAATCAGCTGCCTCCAAAACCCATGTACGGTCTTTGAAAATGCCTTTGGAATTGCTTTCGAAACATTGTTTAGAAAGGCTGGATCCTCCTTGAAACCTGGTATTGTAAGTGCCTCAAGCTCAAGACCCTCTCCTTTGAAGTCATTTGAAACAAAATTGACAACTTGGCCAAAGGTCGTCCCCGAGGAGATGTTTCCGAAATCCGCACGCACCTCTTCAGGAGGTTTGCTTGTGGGCTGTGTTTTCTATCAACGTTTGAAATTTTAGAGTTGACCAAAGGGCCAGACCTTGTCCACGAAAGTTTTATCATCTGGGTAGAGATGCGCAACGTTGACAGTCTGCAGTAGCTATATGGCGTGTCCTGGTCAGGATAGAACCAAACATTGGGTTATAGCTTACAGCTCCTGCACAGAAAATGCTTGATGGGCACCAAGTTTGGTTAGGAGGTAGCGGCGCCTGGGATGGCAATTGGTCTCCGACAGAAGCGGATGGGCTTGGTGTTGCGGTCGAGACAGGGATCGTGCTGCTTAGCACAGACGTCTGGGCGAAGGCTCCCTGAGCTATGCACGCGATCACAGCGAGAGCAGTGAGCATGATGAACCACGGCTAAGCAGCGGCTTGCAAGGGTCAAACCTGATGGCTCCACTTTATAGTGCAGTGCGCAAATAGAACGATGGGGTCGGCTATGATCGATGAATCCGGAAGAGCATATGACGATATTACAGGGTCCAGCGCTCAAGTATAATTTTGCTCCGCATGGCTCGTGGCGAGGCACAAGATGATGATAGTACTGTAATGAAGTCAGCTTTTCCCCGCACTTGCTCCTTCCTCCAGATATTATAATATAGGAATCGACGGCTCCGACTCTGACTGAAGTATTTCTATGATGTTGCTTAAAACACTGCTTCATCAAGCATATTTCTAACTTGCTCAGTAGCACACATTTGTTCATGCTGTTTTATTTTGAGTCATGACGTGACAAAAGCCAGCGTACATGCAATGTCGTCCTTAACGATGGTTGCGACTTACCATTATATTGCTATCAAAAAAGAATCTTCACCTGTTCATGGATGGTGTCGGCTACCAGAATATCAATACATCCTGTGGTGGACCAAATGAAAGCGTGAGAACTCAACGAGACATCCGTCGTGAGCAGTGAGCACTCCAATATACATCATGGTTGGCGAGAGTCAGCAGTTGGAAAAATATTAGAGTGTTGCTCCACACGTCGTCCAGGTAAAAGAGAAAGCAATATCATTTACATCACTGAGTGGATCGAATGGTAACTCACGTCACGGTAAGCATCTTCTCCCATGATGTCCTGTCCTGATGCTGACAGCCATACCCGACTATAAGCCCGTAAAGTACTATACTCATGGGGAACCACATGCACCTCAGCAGAAAGGGACTCCCAATGCTACATAACGCACCTGCCCCCTCATGAAGAGTAGCAAACCTACCCCCTCAAACTAAGTTCAATCTACCAACATCTTCTCGGTCAAAAGTCCCTCGTTATATGCCATACTTTCAAAAATTATTTGCCGCCAGACGCTGACTGTGAGTTCGATTGCCTCTTCCTCAAGAACCTATCCAACGTTCCATCAAATGTCCCATATGCACAATCAGACGGATATAAAGGTATGACGTACAGGTTCCAGGCCTTCAACAAGCTTTTGTGGTCCTTTATGGTCCTTCAGATGCTCAAGAACAAACATGATAAGATCTTCTTCCTCCATCTCGCCAAGATACTTTATCATCAAACGTTTCACCAGCGGCTCGAACTTGCGATCAACTATAGCCTGCAAACTCAGTTAGCCGAGTGGAGAGACGACATGAGGTATAAATTCACATCTGAGAGGCCATCCCATCGTACTTTGGATTTGAACAAGGTCTCTTTATCCTTCGGAACCGAAGCCCTGATCCTCTCTAGTCTCTCCCTCGTTTGTTCTCCGCTCTCGGCCACGCTGAAATCAAGTTTTACTAGAGGCGCCTTGCGTTTCTTAATCTCGTCCTCCTCTTCCTCTTCATGACCAAACACTATCGCCTTTTCTTTTGGCGCAGGCTCTTTGGCTGTAGCAGATGCAATGGAAACATTTAACTTCACTGGTGCGCCATCGTCGAGCAGCAGGCCGGCTTTGCGTTGTTCCTCTGCAAGAGCTTGCATCTCGTCCATTTGGCGCGCAAGGAAATCTTCCGATTCACGCCGAAGATTCTCTGCCTCTTGCTCCTCAAATCTTCTTGATTTGGCGTCTGCAGCCTCCTCTGCTTCCAGTCGTCGTGCACGAAGGTGACGCCAGCGTGACCTTGAAAAAAGTTGAAGATGATATGGAATGCGAGAACAAACACATACCGATCGATATAGAACAGCTCGTCACTCTCGTCATCGTCCCATATGTGTAAACGCTCACGCATCTCGACACGTTGGCGCTCTTCAGCCTCCCTCGTTGCTCGCTCCCGAGCGATTGCCCGCTCGAGGGCTTGGATGCGCGTACGCTCGCGTGGCTCATAGCGCCGCTCGCGCTGTTCAACAATGTGATCGGTGCGCGTGGCTGACGGGAAAGCTCAAACTGAGACTCACATCGCGAAATGACACTTCCTCGTCGCGCCGTCTGTTTTCCTTCCTCTCGTCTTCCAGCTCTTCGTCAGTTTTTTGCTTGGCAGCCTGTCGATCTGCCACTTCCAGAGTGCTGGAACTACCTTCCTGGGCTTTAACAAAACCTACTGGCTTGCTGTACCCTTGCTCTTTCCTTGGCGTGCTAGCAGCTGGTGGTTGCTGTTGCCCTTGAGGCTTTCCCCACTCCCGCGCCTTTGGCCCGCTCGGTGCGGCGAGGGTTGGGATGCTCTCGCGTACATCGCGCATCTTCTCTCGCTCGCGCTTTGCTGCTCGTTCACGAAACTGTGCGATCTCTGAGATCACAAGGCCGCGCTGCGTCTCGGGAAGGTCAGCTTCCTGCAGGTCATGCAAGTGTGGAGGTATGATATATTTTTCCTTATCAATTAGTCCGCTGTTCGCTGCATCTTGCGATACACGATTGATTTCTGTTACCAACTCATCAACCTTCGTCTTTGCTTGAACCATCTGTGCGTCATCAGCCTGCATAACAAGTGATTTTGTAAGAACAAGATTAGCGGAGCAAAAAATCAGCACTGCTTGCATTAGTAGACATTCTTTGCGACTGGTAAGCATCCAAAAAAGCACGGGTCTTTTCATCAGCCTTTATCTGAAATTTTTATAACTCATGTATGAGCTTCGTCCAGAATATGCAGGAACTGGCAGGCTCACCAAAAGCTTTTTGTTTGCACACCCGTCCTCAAGAGCCGGAAGCTCTACTCCGTTGAGCAACACAAGAGCACGCAATGCACCATCGGGGTCTTCATATTCAGCGAAACCAAAGCCTTGTGGTTTGTTTGCTGGCGTAATGAGACGCTTGAATGATTTTATGTTCCCACACGCCTAAGACATGACTTTTGAGATAAATCAGCGAACACAAAACAGAGAGGTGCATACCGACAACAGTTGATTCAGAAAGTTGTCGGTAATGCCACCAGATATCGAGCCGACAAAGAGACTTATATTTTTCTGCGCTTGGGGTGGAGCATAATGCATTTGCTGCTGCTGCTGCTGTGCGAGAGCTGAGATTGAGGGACCCTGGCCGTAAGACGGCAAAGCTGGACGCAGACCAAGTCCTAACCGATTTGGCATAGGTTGCATATTGGCACAACCTTGTTATATAGCCTGAAATTTAGTCAGAGTGTGTATCGACTGAGAAATTTTGAAAGTTACCTTGATATAGTGAAATTAGGAAGACTAGTCGATAAGAGTAGGCAGAAGAAAGAAAACGAAGTGGCGGGCGTCAAAGACAAAGGACAGTTGCTTACGTAAATTGTGCCATCTGATTCCTGAAACCCTCAACCAGCATCCAACATGGTCTTATTCTTCACTTCAAATGGTAAATATGTATCGTTTAATGAAAATTACTGTGCTGTAACTTCAGGCCAGCTGTCGATCCTCCCGCGGTGATCTACATGGGCCGGGACAAGGTAGAGAGTGAGCCGCATCGTTAACGTTCGCGAATGATATCCACATTGATTAGGTACTTAGATGAAGAACTGATAAAATATGCTTGGCCGCAAGACGTCTGGTTTCACGTCGATAAGTTATCTTCTGCGCATGTTTATTTCAGAATGCCAGAGGGAATGGTTTGGGAGAACATACCAGAAGCCCTTCTTGCAGACTGTGCTCAGCTCGTCAAGGCAAATTCAATAGACGGTACCAGAAATTTTAACACAATGGTGCCAGTCTCATGGCTTCTGTCATAGGCAACAAGAAAGATGATTTAATAATCATCTACACACCCGGAGATAATCTGAAGGTGTGCTCATCTACTATACTTTAAGGCCTCCACTCAGAAAAGCTTAGAAAACTGGGGACATGGCAGTGGGACAGGTCTCCTTCCATCAGGATAAGCGGGTGGGTATGTCCTGCATTGACTGCGCCCACTAAAATCAATCCCAATAGACAGGTCAAACGAGGTGGGCTCACTATCCAACCTCTAGCCTAGATCCCCTTAAAATCAAATACGATCAGTTCACGTTGCCAAACGCGAGAATAGTATTGTCAATAGGCTGAACAAAACGAAAATAGAGAGAGTTGTCGATCACGAACAAGAACGAGTGGACCGCTTAAAGGTTGAAGGAGCCAAGCGTAGAGCAGCAGCGGCGGAAAAGGTGCTCGTCGGAGTTCTGTGCTTTGCCGTCGTAAATCTCATATTTCTTCAGAAAAGGGCAGATCTCGAGCTAGCGCGCCAAAGAGAGGCCGAAAAAGCAGCCCGATCTTATGACTCATTGTTCAGTGTCGAAGAGGATGAGAGCCTTCCTCGCAAGACTGGTAGAGAACTAGAAGAGGACTTCATGTGACCAAATTGCACCCTGATATTAGGTTTTCCGTTTGAGAATGAAATCGAAGCTCATAAGTTCATCAGAGTCGACCGGGCATAGTGTATCTATCTACGAACGATCCCATCGGGACCCCCCGCGACATCGTCCTGAACCC
>CEMU01567712.1:14016-24966 GCA_900068965.1 Calocybe gambosa
TAGTTTGCCTAGAAGTCAAAGACTGGTTCACAATGATATAGTACAACATGGAATACGCAATTTCATTATAGCTTTCCTCTCAACTCCTCAGCAAACTTCCTGAGTTCTTCTTTGTCCGCTTCCTGTGCTGGCCATCCAACTACTAAGCCTTCGCTATCAGACGCGGCTGGCTTAGGGATAAGGTGGAAGTGAACGTGGTCGACTAACTAAGCAAGGTTTCAATAATAACATATCGCGTTAACGATACGGTTTCAACGGTACCTGGTGAGCAATGCGGCCGTTGTTTTGTAATACGTTGTAGTTTTCAATACCTTGGGCTATCGCTATCTTCTTAGCGATTGGAAGGGCATCTGCTAGATACTCATCCGGGAGTTGGTGCATTTTTTCAGCATGATCTTGCGCTCCTGTAAGCCGGGATAGGAGAAGTATCTAGGATGCCATACATTTTGGGATGACTAGTGCGTGGCCTTTTGAAAGAGGTCCGATGTCGAGGAAAGCGAGCCTGCCGGGTGGCAGTGTAATTTCAGAAAGGGAAAGAATATAGGAACCACACTCACGAGAGATCTGTTTCGACGAGCTTGAAGCATGGAATTTCACCTGCCATTTATATTGGAAGTGAGTGGCACAAGCTCGACAGCCCTCAGAAGCATGTTACCTTTCGCGATCTTACAAAATAAGCATGAAGCCAAAGACCTTTATGTACGAGAGCATAAATGGGGTGTATTAGTATAAAGCAAGCCATCCATTGGCACGCACTTTACAGCTGTAGCCATGGGTGGTTCAGTCGAACGGATGCTGATTACGTAAACTAGAAGCAACTACATCATGTCGCACAATCCTGTGGCTCTAGTGGGCTCTATAGTCGAGCGGAAACCAAACTCCCAGTCCACTCCCAAAGTTTTTAGCCCCTTGAGGACACCGACAGGCTTCCCCACCGTACAACATCGATCCCAAAGCGTTTTTGCTCGCAACAACCAAGCTTCACGAATCAAAGAGCCCACACGTTCTAGTATACCCACTGTGACCCGTAGTAACTCTCAAGCTCCCCCTCCTGAGCCCGTTGATTGGAGGGATCAAATAAGCCGCGATAATGACGAACGCATCGCTAACATGACTGAGGAGGAAAGGGAACGGGAGAGACGTGACATTGTTGAGCACCTTGGGGTCGAAGTAGAAGACCTGGTGAAACGGGTGAAACTAGCGCGTGAAAAGCAGGCTAGGGAAGGGCTTGAACTACAACCTCCTGTTGGAAAGAGCTCCAATGATACTCTGGAAGAAGGTCCGCCTTACTTCTCTCCAACTTGCAATGGCATCCTTATACAGCATCAGTCCCAGTTACAGCTCACGAAAGATCAAAAAAGCAACCAGAATCACTTCGACGTAAGTTGAAGGCTATTGGACCTGTTCGCTTCATCCTTATTGTTCCTAAAGCATCAGTCATTTAGTGTCGCCCCCTCCACCCGCTTTGTCCGCAAGTAGCACTCGCCCGTCAAGCCGTGCTGACCGTAAACTTCGTTTTGCGAATGTTCAGCCAGAAGATATACACGTTTATGAGTCTGCTCCACCTTCGCCACGACGCAAGGTCCTCGCGTTGCCGCCACCCACAAACGACGGATCCACAATATCTCTTGGTCGATTTTCGGGAAAATCTAAGTCAAAAAGATCTCCGGAATCTTTCAACTCTGATCTAGAGCCTGAAGAGGGCTCAGCGGAGTACATACGTCGGCGTTTTTTCCCGGACGCACCTCAAAATGATCCTAGCCTTGCTTGGATGCAACCGTCCTCGGAACCAGATTCGAGCTATTCCTCTCTTCGATTTGATCTTTCAGGAAAACCTATTACCGCACAAGCATCGTCCTCGCTCCCTACTCACCTCGGACTTCATCATCATGCCGAAGGAGTTCACGCCGGTTACTCGCTCGATGATATATTCTTACTCTCTAGATCCACTGTCCCGGCACAGCGTGCCTCGATGCTAGGAGTTTTGTCAGGAATCACGAAACGGCTTTCTCGTATGAAAGACGCGGGGTCAAAGGAGGAAGAAATTGAAGGGATGGAGGAAATGCAAGGAACAGAAGAAGAGGTGCGCAGGCGCATCCTTGCGGCTGGTATCGAGGCAATTGCTGAGCGTGGAAGTGTTGGAGCTCGTGCTGTCGATGTGATATGGCAGTGTGTTGTCGGCTGGGACCCTGATTTTTCATCCCCAGAAGACATAGAACTTGAGATGCCTACTGATCTGGCGATGTCTACGCTTCGCTTAAATTTCTTCTTACCAGAAATTACGACATTGTTGTTGCAGGGTGCAATTCCTAGGGAGACACAAGCCCAACTCCTAGGTATCTTACACCGAGTAGCGAAGCACAGTAATGAGTTCGCAGCTTCCATAGTGACAACACCAAGGCTGGTCCCTAGCATCTTGCAAACTTTTCTTTCACCGCTGCCTGCAGCAGAACCTTCTGTCGCACCCGATCCTCTGGCCATCGAGCTCTTAATCGTCCTTGCAAAGGCAACCCGAGAAAATGCGGTGTCCTTGCAAGAGGCTGCGGACGCCCTTCTCCGTTTCGTAACGTTTTTGCCGTCTTCTTCAATGTATCCTTCCCAGCTGGCAACAACCCTACTGACTTCTACTCTCCGCTTTTATAATGTTCTGGCCAAGTACGGCTTATCGTCGCATATCGCTAGCACTGCAATGGAACCGTTTACACAGCTCGCGCAATATATTCTTTCAGATTCATGCAGCTCCCCCATGCTTATGGCCGCCTGGACAAATTTGCGAGCGTCTTGGACAACATGTGCAGTCGATCCACATCAGACCACGCCAAATCATGAGATTTTGTGGAGTCAAATAGCTGCATGGGGATGGAACTTAGAAGCTGACGCACTTGGCCGCCGATTGGGTAGCACAGAGGTGGACTGGATGGTTTGGGCGAGCATTTGGAAAGTTCACACAGCTTGGCTGGATGGTGCGAGGGTCAATGGGATCAAGGGAGGGCTGACGGAGAGGATGGAGTGCCTCGAAGTCATCAAAGGTGGATTTGAAAATGGAAAGGAGAAAGAAGTCGTACTGGGATGTGTCAATGCAATCCAACGTGATCTTGGTCACCTACATACATCCTCGTGGCGGGTATACGTTGCACATCTTCGTGCACTGTCGGTTCATGCAATGACGCTGGTGGCCGCCATGAAGCTGTGGCTTTCGTGCTTGCCCCCACTATCTGCTGGCCATCTTGACTCACCTCCTTTTCCTCTCCCTTTTCCTCAGATATCCGAATTGTGCGCAAGGCTCACGGTGCATCCGGTCTGGTCTCAGCTCGCATCCAAAGCCTCCCATGTACCTAGCGCGTATGTTTATCTTGCTTCATTATCAGATCTTCTTTCGTGCTTCCTTCGCTTGTCGCGAAGACTCCCAGGAGTCTCGGACGCCTTGTGGGCGGCGCAGGCTTTATCAATCCTCACTGACGTACTCCCAGGGGGCGAAGACTTCGTATCGCAAACGATAGATGACTTATTCAGTCTATTCAAGCCGGAGTGGTTTACCTCTCTGGGCATCCAGACTCCACCCATTGTTTGGGACAAAGGGGGTTTATTTATAATCAAGCCATTCATTGCTCGTACAATTCGTCCTCACCGAGACGTTCATATCACACTTTTTGACTCAACCCCTTACTCCATCGCAAAGACCACCACACAACGCCTCCCATCAGCTGATGCATTGCGTACCTACGGCCTTCCCATTCCTAGGGAATGGACGCTGATGCCATTAGACCACTTGCTGCGATTCGCAAGCTCTGATACGATACCGTCTGATTGGGATGCTTCGGAAGTGGACGTTGTTCGGGCATCCCTTATCTTGGCCAAGGCATCCCGAGAAATCCTTCATCATTATGGGTTGAGTGACTTCACCATGACACAGGGTGAAGTTGTTTTCGGATGCATGAAACTCTTCATGTTAGAACACAACCAGGACCATAATGATTCAGAGGAAGAAGTTTTTCGTGATCGACTGGTCGACCAGCTCATGGAAGACGTGTTACGCCCATACACTATCGCTGCCACCTCCGCGGCTTTAACGTCATTCCCTGTCATTCCACAGCCTATCCAAGGAAATTTGGAGCAAGTATCGACCAGGTTTCTTGGAAATACACCATTTTACCAATACTACACCGACTTCGTCGCTTTATATGATTCAATATCTTTCTCTCATCCCTTGTTTGCTCGACTGCTCCTGCCCCCCACATCAATGCGATATCCTTTGGATTATCGAAAATACCTGTGGAATGACTTTAGTCATGTCCTAAAGACTGTTCGTACCCCAATCGAAGAGGTCATAAGCGTGGATATTAAGGAGTATTTGTGGCCTATAGAGACAGACGGGCAGATGGTTGGCTACTATCTCCGTGCTCTCCTCAAGGAACGTCCACAGGGATTTGTCAGACTAGTTGCGCTACACCACGTCGCTGCCAATATTTGGACGGATTTGCATGACGACGATGGAGAGGAAAGAGATGATCGTGCTAACAAGCTGTTGAAGACTGTCGTTAGCCAGGGAGGGGATGACCTAGTACGGGAGATCGCTCGGTATCGCCAAATGACCACTGGGGCAAGTTTGACCCCGCCTCAATGCTTTGAGGGCCTGCATGCCCACGTGAGGATGGCGCGTTTCGAGCGTACGGAACGTTGGGGCTTAGGAGATCGGTTGCGAGGGTTGTTCCTCACAGAAGAAAATTAGCATACCACATTTGATATTAATGAGCAGAAATGTATCATCATTTGTTAGTTTCAAACCTGTATCTACTAATAGCGTATCTCAGATAATCACTTGTACAATAATGGAATTCAATTCGAATTTGTAATTGGCTCTAATGACTGTATTTTCTGAATGGCCTCCAGCACTTACTCAGGCGCAGATACATGAGCTAAACCTCCTCGCCACGTCATATGCACTCGCAAATGGCTTGTTGTACCTGCCACTTGTTCAACAACAACCGCCATATCCAGATTCTGCCATACATGCACCACTGGCTCTATTCCCGTCACCTTTCCCCCGCCGTCTCTTCCAGCAAGCCAAGCATCTACAACGTATTTATAACATTCTTTATGCAAGAATTGCTCAGGATGAATTATTTTTGGACTGGATCATGGGCACTGAGAACGGCGTTGGAAAGGTAGACGAGTTCATCGGGCAACTTTGGACGGGTTGGAAGCAACTCAGAGATGAAGGAATGGTACAGGTAAGTCAAAATAAACTGTGACGCTCAAAAAACTTCATTTACACGATATATACTAGCCACTTCAGCTAGGCTTATTTCGATCGGACTACCTGCTTCACTTCTTACCTGATGTACCTCCGGGTCTTAAGCAAGTGGAATTCAACACTATCTCTTCCTCGTTTGGAAGCCTTTCGCAACGCGTCGCCGGTCTTCATAAGTGCGTTCTCGATGTCGCTCGCCGTCCGCTCCAACCCCAGATGTGCTTTGCAGATACCTTTTTGCATCAACCAAATATTACGACACATCGTCTTATCTGAAAGTTGACAGTTTTCCCACCAATGACACTGTCAATGGCTTGATCGAAGGGTTGGCTACTGCTCATTCTACTTACAATAAAGAAAAGTAAACCAACTGTTCACCAGAAGAAGCCAGCTGATCTTTGCTAAGGTCTCAAATACTATTTGTTGTGCAACCCGGGGAACGCAACGTATTCGACCAACGAGACCTGGAGTATAAGCTCCTTGAAAAGTACGCTGTGCGTTTTGCGTTGGAGATGTTACTGATAATATAGTAAAGGTATGGCATCCGAGTAATTCGTCAAACCTTCGACGAGCTTGCAAGTTCTGCCAGTTTGGAACCCACCACGCGTGCCCTACACATTTCACGCCCAGCAGATCTTCATCCTGATGGCTTTGTCGAGATATCGACCGTGTACTTTCGTGCCGGCTACGCACCTGTGGAATACCGTACACCTACACATTACCAAACTCGGTTTCTCATTGAGAGGTCTCTTGCAATTAAATGTCCTTCAATAGCGTTGCAACTCGCTGGAGGGAAAAAGATTCAGCAGGTCCTCACACAACCTGGTGTTCTTGAACATTTCCTCGCAGACAAGGGAAAATGGGGTAACGTCGTATTCGGTAAAGGCGACATAGATGAACTTCGCGCGAGTTTTATGGGGATGTGGGCGTTGGACGCCGGTAGTGATCTTATCACTCCGGATCACGATGCGTTGGCTGCAGGCAGGGAGAGTTTCGGTGTCTCGAAGGCCCGGGAATTTGCTTCGTCTCTTGTACTCAAACCGCAAAGAGAGGGTGGCGGAAACAATGTGTATAAAGATTCCATTCCGTCATTTCTTGACACCTTACACGACAAAGAACGCTCCGCTTGGATAGCTATGGAACTGATAAAGCCGCCCCAAAGCACCGGCAACTATCTCATCCACGCAGGTGGTGCTAATCAGACTCCGGTCAAGGTCGAGGTTGTTAGCGAGTTAGGAATCTTTGGATGGGCTTTGTTTGGAGAGCAGGGCACGGATGTTAAAGAGAAGGAAGCTGGTTGGTTGGTTAGGACGAAGGGCAAAGATAGCGATGAAGGTGGTGTGGCAACTGGATTTTCGGTCCTCGACTCGGTGTTCTTAGTCGATGACTGCTGATAATAAAGCCACTCATCTATACTATTTCATAACTCACCGGCGCTTTTTGTGATTAAGGGGAACGTTACGGATCATAGACGCTTGTCGCAGTAGTAATGCTGCCTCCGGAGAAAATGAGCACAAATTATGTACGTCACGTGTAGATTTGCTCCGTGCTCAACGCTCATTCCTCTTTTGCAAAATGGGTACACCAAACCTGTTGTATTCAGCAGACGCTTCCCCTTGAGAGGCGTGTGGAACTGCTAGCGATTTGACTCACCAGCCCAACCGAGCGACCCTATAACTTAAACCTCGCTATCGGCACGTTATGGAGCTCTGGAGTCACACCCTAATCCATCTCAGCTCGACATAAGGCGAAAACTCCATACTCGGAAGATATCCTAGAAAGTCCCGTGGCTCCCATGAGATAGATGCCACGTTACATCCTCCGGACAATATATGTAAACCTGTAGTGGGATACTTACCTACTGCTTATCGCCTCACTCTTACTTTCATACATGGGTAACGCAGATTCCAACAAATTTCTTGAGGAGAAGTCTATTGTGCAAAAGGATGAGGTTGTGGCAGTATCCACAAAGGAGGTCGATACCGCCGCCGAGATATCTTTTGGTGAAGAAGAACTTGATCCTGTCGAGTCCATGAGAGTTAGGTTCGTGCATTAGCTTGTAGATGGAGAGCCCTTCTTACTTCAAATCAGAAAGAAAATCGACTATCATATTATTCCACTAATGTGCAGTAGGTTCTTTGCACAGTAACGCCTTATCGTTGTTTGACTTAGAGGTCGAAAATTTTCAGTACTTTATTGGTGAGCAATGGTGTCCATTTGTCAAAACCTGTGATTCACAGCCCTCAGGATACAATTTATGGATAAAACTACCCTTGGAAGCGCAGCCATTCTCGGCATAAGGTTAGATTATTTTGTTCATGTGATAAGAAACACTTATCTTGACGTTAGAGAATCAACCCATTTGACCACCAATCAGTATGTAGCTATTTTCATCAATCGGAGTCAATGCGCCGATTTACATATGAGCATTTTAGATACAATTGGTATGCATGCTGATTTCTTGTTCTTGTTGCTAAATATCTGAAAATCGAAAAGGCTCGGAACAATTTTTTATTTGAGCTATCTCGCTTTCGAATTTCCTCAGAACCTAGCCTTACAGCGTTTCCCAGTTGCGAAATGGATGAGGTGGACTACGACGGTTTGACTTTGACAATTCGAGCTGATAAATGTCTGTGTAGTATCAATATCTTCATATGGGCTATTGCCCTGTCTTGTCATGCAGCATGCAAGAACTTTGCCGGGCTCTTTGTTGTTCGCCTTATACTGGGCATGTGTGAAGGTTCAATCACGGCCGGTTTCCTTATTACTAGCTCCATGTTCTATACAAGGAGAGAGCAAACACTGAGAGTTGGATACTGGTGTGAGTACGGTCATCGGCAAATCTACTGTACGAAACTGACTTCCGCTGAGTTCTCATGAACGGTACAGGTGAAATCTGGACCCTTACTCCTCGACTGCCAATATCTAACGCAAAGCGAAAGCCCAGATAGCTACGGGCTTTATTAGCTTCGGTTCATTGCACATCAAAACAAAGTCCTTTGAGCCATGGCAGTGGTAAGTTTTAGTATATGATGACCTTGACAGTAAGTTCTCATAGTGCCTAGGCTGATGGTCATTACCGGAACCCTGACTTTTTGTACCGCACTGGCATTCTGGTATGAAATTTTTATGATGGTCGTTACTTTAACATAGGACGCCAAGAAGGTTCTTCTTCCCCGATTCACCCACCAATGCATGGTTTCTATCATCAAGAGAGCGTGCGATAGCTGTACAGAGAATTAAGGTCAGCACCCTTACCTTTACGAGATATCTTTTACAAATTGTGTCAGGTGAATCAAACGGGTGTTGAGAATAAACACTTCAAGAAGGAGCAGTATGTGATTACCCCATCTAGATGGATCCCGATCAAGTTATTATACCGTTAGGTTGATCGAGGCTCTTCTTGACCCGAAAACATGGTTATTCTCGTTGTTTGCTGCCCTCGGCAACGTTCCAAACTCCCTCTCGAACCAGCGGCAAATTATTACCTCCTCATTCGGTTTTACTAACCTACAAACTACCTTGCTTGGATGTGTTGATGGGGTGGTAGAAATTATTACTATCTGGACTGGCGTCACTCTTGTCGCAACGATTCCAAACAGTCGAGCATACGTCGCCTGCGTATATTTCCTCCCAAATCTGTTAGGTGTTTTCTTGATCAATTTTTTACCTTGGGAGAACAAAGTTGGTCTCCTTTTTGGTATTTGGTTGACAGGTCGGAAATTTACCTACCGAGATCTTTAGCTTACTAAATTATCAACTTACAGGAGTGGGAACAACTGGATTTGTATTAGCGCTATCTTGGATCTCGAGTGTCACGGCTGGGCATACGAAAAGGATAACTACAAACGCCATATTACTTTCTGCTTATTGTATCGGGAATGCGGCTGGGCCATTCATGTGGCAGGTACAATACAAACCTAGGTAAACTACTACCAAGCTAGTCTTGAATCGACGACTAAATTACTGATGATGTTTTAGAAACCACGTCCCTTGGATTATCATCGGCATCTGCTATGTCGTTTGCATGGCCTTAATGCTGACCATTCGCCTTTACCTATCCCGAGAAAACGAGCATCGTGATGGCGAGTTAGCCGACCACTCATACGATAATATCTATATCGAGAAAGTTGTCAATGGTGTAGCGGAGAAAATCAAAGTTGACAAGGTGACTCAAATCGGCAATTATTCAAGTGCATGATTTCTCATCTGTACACGCGTTGCAGGAGTTCTTAGACCTTACCGACATTCAGAACCGTGATTTTCGATACGTTTTATAAGTACCGCGCAGCCGATGTTGACATATTTACGGGATGGATTATATAATTGCACATTTTTCACCACCGGCAACCGGCAGCTCAATAGCGTCAGCGATCGGCACTTACTGGACGCATATATATAAACTGTCTTGACCAGATGTTAGACTTCCCCAGCATCCCTCATGTCTAAAGTTATTCTAGTAACAGGTGAGTCGCAAGGCTATGATCTAGGTGAGGCGATGTTCAATGCAACGCTCTCAGGCTCAAACACAGGAATTGGTTTTGAATTGGTCCGCCTTCTCGCGCAGCGCGGCCATATCGTGTATCTCGCTTCGAGGAATGAAGCATCCGGGCAGAAAGCACAGTATGTGTCCTATCTGAGACCACGCTATGCGTACATAGTGATTGTTAACACCCGAAGGGCTCAGCTCAAAGCGGATGGCATCAATGTCAAACTCGTTCAGCTTGATATCACTGACATAAAATCTGTCACTGCAGCTAAAAATGTCATCCAAAAGGCGGAAGGTCATCTGGACGTTCTTGTCAACAACGCAGGTAATGCGACATATTTCACACCATTAGTCCAGTTCCTCAATTTATCTAGGCCACGGAGTCTTGGGCAAAGATCAAAACGCTCTGACTGTATCTTTGGACGTTGTCCGCGAAGCGTTCGAACCCAACTTTTTCGGATTGATACAAACAACTCAGGCATTCATCCCACTTCTCGAGGCCTCGCCCCATGCAGTCATTCTGAACGTCACTACTGACATGGCGTCCAACAATCACCAGTCCAAATCGGATATTTTGCATGTCGTAGCGTATAATACCTCCAAAGCCGCAGCCAACTCGTATACTATTGCCTTGGCACATGAGCTGCGCAAGCGTGGCACAATCAAAGTTAACGCTGTAACGCCTGGATTTACCTCGACGAAGCTCAACTCGTTCGGAGAGGGTGGTAAAACTGCAGAAGATGGGGCTAACATCTTACTTCCATGGGCTCTCCTGGACAAAGATGGTCCGACAGGTCAGCTAATTTTTTTTACCTGTCCTATATGAGCCAGGGCTCAAGGAAACGTTCAGGGCTTTTTATTGACGAAAATGGCAAAGAAATCCTTTGGTAACTGGCTTGAGATTAAAAACGCAATGTTTAATATCTTGAAGAGCAAATGCTGTGCCCTGTAGCCTTTGAAATTTAACTGTAAAGGAGATGCATCTCAATATCAGTCCTGAAGTTGGCTTGACTTAATCGAAATTTGTATACTCTTACTATTGCCGACTGTTTATCAGGAATTCAGTTTTTCTCAATGAAGATAGACATAGGATTCCTTGATAGCCCAAAGAAAATAAGATTTTAAGATAGTTCAGGTGTTATCGACAGCGCACTCAAGCTTTCAGTGGCATTGGGTCGCGGCCCAGCCCTAGGATGAACAAATGTGAAAT
>CEMU01567712.1:37571-50761 GCA_900068965.1 Calocybe gambosa
ATATTCTTCTTCTCTTCTCGTCGTTTCAGTAAATGTTCCAATCACCTTTGCTTTGCTATAACGCTCAAACTTGACGCGTATCAACCGGTCATCATTTTCAAAGAAACTGACAATGTTTAGCGGTTAGGATTTCGGAGAATCAACAGTCAGGTGCACAGGCGTGTCAATGAGTATGCATAATTTTAAAATTCTCCCTGTTTTATTAAAAGGGTCATTCTACCACTTTAAATAAAGCAGTCTTCAAGGTAGACGGCCCTCAATCCCTCATGACACCTTACTCCTCCGACTCGTTCAAGCCCCTACTAAACAGGCTGGTTCAAACTCCGGAATATTTTACTGCAGATGACTTGAAAGTAGCTCTCGCACATCTTTTCACCCCAAATATCATACAACCATCTCAAATCGGTGCTTTCTTAGCCGCGTTGCATGTTCATCGCGTTGAAAGAAGGCCCGAGTCATTAGCAGCTGCGGCCGAAGTCTTGCGAGAAAGGGCGTTGAAAGCGGTTGTACAAGACCTCGGAGACGATTTTGTTGTTGACATCGTTGGCACCGGAGGCGACGGCTATAACCTATTTAACGTTAGCACCACCGCCGCCATCGTTGCCGCCGGTGCAGGAGCTCGAGTAATCAAGGTAAGATCTAATCCTCTACAATCTGATTTCGTAACATCGTTTGACCGGTACACGTCTCTACTTTCAACAGCACGGCAGCCGAGCGTCTACGTCCTCCTCGGGCTCAGCAGACTTACTGGAGTCACTAGGCTGCTGCTTCACTGCTCCGGAACCAGGAACGACGACTCCAATACCCCGCGTACCGTTCACATTCATACTAGCCCCTCACTATCACCCCTCTCTCGCTCTGATTGCACCTTATCGAAAAGCACTTCCTTTTCGCACGATGTTCAACGTCCTCGGTCCGCTCATCAATCCTGCGCGACCACGAGGTATGGTCCTGGGCGTGGCAGAGCGTGAGATTGGTTATACTTTTGCGCAATCGTTACGTGACGGAGGCGTCGAGCGAGCGCTGGTTGTGTGTGGATGTGAGCGCCTAGATGAGATCAGCTGCGCGGGTCCTACTTGGGCTTGGGATCTCAAGGACGGTGTCATCACTGAGCAGATACTCCATCCGGATGACTTTGGTTTAGAGGCTCATCCGCTGGCTGATGTGGGCGGTGGCACCTCGCAAGAAAATGCGGTGACGTTCGAGCGGTTACTTACGGCAGGGAAGAAGATACCAGAGGAATTGACAGCAGTTCTCGATTTTGTTATCATGAACGCATCCGCTCTTCTTGTAGTCTCCGGATTAGCGAAGGAGTACAAGCAGGGTGCTTCAATGGCGCTAGAGAGCATTATATCTGGTTCTGCATGGAGGGCATTTGAACAGTTCCGTGATTCACTGAGAACTACACTGCATTAAAAATGGAAGGGTTGTTCTTGTAGCTTTTGTATTCATAGTCACAACACATTGCACAAAAGCACTATTCATTTTCTACTTGACAGACTACGAACAGCACAAATATACAAACTGACCTGGGGTAATTAATTTTCGCACAAGGAGCAAGGAATTCCCAAAGTTGCCTCCAGTGTTCCACCTCCTATATTAAAGAACTGCAGCCAACAACTACAATTCTCACACATTGACAGCAACAAATAGCTGACAAGGTTTCTCCCAAATCAAGGATCCCTATACAAAGGATACTTGACCCAGAAGGAGCACAGCAATGGAAGAACCATGCCATGGGCGTCAAAAGTCTGACCATTGCAAAATAAATTCATAATCCAGACACAGATGCCAGTAACATACCTAAGACTTTAAGACTAAGTCTCTAAGGCCAAGAACTCCGACAACAACAATAAAAATGCTGAGGAAACTGCAGTTCGATGAACCAATTTCAAACGATGTGGCTTATACTGTCCACATGATACTGCAGCGCGATGAGCCAACTTCAAACGACGCAGCACATACAGCCTGCTCGTAGAAAGATGCTGTGAAGATCATGAGACAAGCATATCAATATAGGCCAGGTAACAACACCATACATGACCAGTCCGAAACAGCGGCCAGTCAACAAACTGTTAACACAAGCATGGGTAAATATGAAAGCGAGATACGAAGGGAAAGGGCCAAAATGACGAACCACGATACAGCATAAATTATTGCCGGGGAGGTCGCCTCCAAAGATGCATCAACGGTGTCAGCAGGTTTATATGTTGGACGCTTTAGGGTAGGCGCCTTTCAGCGGCATTGTCCGACTGTCGGAACATAAAAATACCCGACCGCGCATATGGGCAACAAAGGACTCGCTTCAAGATAGATTACCCTGCTAAGATGGCGGTTTAGTATTTGGTTATAGTAATAAGGGGAATGAGAGAGCGTGAATGGCTGTTTTTTTTGGTTTATTAGGGGAGAGAGCTCCCGCGTTACATAAACTATTTGGTTCTAAAGGGTGTAGCAAGCAACAAAATCCAAACCCTCCGTCATTCGAGTCTAACCCAAGGTCAATATGTCTTCGAGCTTTCATCAGGCACAGGCCGAAGGACTATGTCTCCGATTTCCCGAACATGTAGGGCACCATAGAGAAATTAATATCGAGCTGGCCGCCAATATGCTGTCCAGGGCACAAGCAATGGCCACCACAAGGCCTTTCTCCTGGGGGTATATAGATCAACCACAAGGCAAGTTACATTATGGACTGAAACACATCATGGTAACAAAACAAAGTCTCTTTTTATAGAGGGACAAGCTTTTCTTCTCTTTCTGCCGCTCCAAACCGCATTTCCCATCGACGGACTTCGTTTCCAAGATCAAGAGGTTAAATTTACAATCCCTGTCGGACCCAGCCGTGTTGGTTGCACTCCTTTTGATATCAGCTTTATTACTGTTTTCGACACCTGATCAAAACAATCGTATACACCTTTAGGAGCTCGAGGTTCACGAAATAAAATTCGGTTTTATTCCTGGCTCACAGGACAACAACGCTTGGCGACTTCGTCGGCGGTATCGTCTCGTGAAGGGTGGTAACCCTCAATTCGTCCTCGTACACTATACGCAAGGACCCCAAGCACGTAAGCCTCATTATATCTTTTTCTTGCATCACTGCGTAAAATTCACTGACAGACCATTATCAGCAATTCTCCCGGCGCTAATGAACCAGCCTGTGCGCAACTATCCACTGCGGGTGATTAACGAACCAAGCGTTTACGTCGCTGGTGACAAAATGGGACAAAAGGTACCCCCTCTAGGTGGTGCTCCACCACCATCAGCGGGCCCACCCCCCCAAATGCCTCAGCAGCCCGGCATGCCCATGAACTTTGCCCAGCAGCAGGCGATGGTTGGGCAGCAAAATAATCATATGAGGATGATGGAACAGAGAAGGGAGCAAGAACGAGCAAGGAATCGTATGGCTGGGCCTGGAGGGGTGTGTAAAATATCTCCACCCTTATTTTTTAGCTTATCACGATGCAATAGCGACCGATGCGTCTAGAAGATGACGATTCGGGAGGTCTGCACCCTTTCTCCCGTGATGTCCGACCGAAATTTTACTTTATCCAATAGATGAAATTGATCAGATATCCACACGGACATTGGCACTGAACCGTTATAGACGGAATCACGACATGATGAATGAGGTCTTTAGGCATGCAGCCTTTGGTATGCATCTTGGTTACCATTCTTGTTAGCTTCCTTCAGCTGATATGATGTTCTATCTTGTAGGTGATAAAAATGCCGATCCGCCGCCACCTCCCTTTTCTATCTTCAACCAGGCTGAAATTGAAGAGAAAACAGTGAGCTATGTTTTTCTTTATTGCTCAAGGCTCGTCAGCATGACACTGTTCCAAAAGGAGAAACTTCAACAAGAGATCGAAGCGTTGCAAGCAAAGAAAGCCGAGCGAGAAGCACGAGAACGGGAGAGTCGACACGACGTTTCAATGGAAATGGGTATCACGACGTAGCAACTAGTCCCTGTCTTTTTCGCCTATTTAATGTACCGAGGGACAGTATTTGCTCGATACAGTATTTTTTGCCATCAAGAAGAATACATACTCAGTCTAGTTTAATAACGGAACGGTGTAAACCACCATGGCGTCAGCAAAAACCACTACTACGTGCATCTCCGTGATACTTGAAATATCAGTTCAACCAAGCTCAGAACGCTTCCTACAGAGGTCGTGAATCTTCGGTGACGACGGGGTAGCAGGACTTCTTGCTTACAGAGAGCAAGCGCTTATAAGCAGGCCAAAGTCTTAACCTGAAATGGAAAAGGGCTAGCATCATGATGATTAAACCAACGGAGTTGCGACGTATGTATTGATACATACATGACATGACACTAATAAATAATTCTTCATACAAGAAGCCGGCAGTAGATACAATCAGTGTGATGGGGGGAAAAGGTATCCAGATAACTAGATGTTATAGTGGCGCGTAAAAAATGGGCCAAGCAAGAATAGTAGTATGCATGTTGAGATGGACTAGTACAATGTAAAAGTAGGGATCCGCAAAGGGAACAATGAAAGGATGAGAATGAGTGGAGGCTGATTGTTAAGAGGAAAATTTTTGTCATACACATGAACCGAAAGACTTGTTGCAGTTGATTGAAACAATGAACCAAGACATGGAGGCCGAAAAACAGGGTATATGCACACGAAGAAAAGAACGAAGAGGGGTAATACCAGTCGAGCAAGTATACAGCAGAGTACCTGAATGTTAACCAGACGAAATCTCTTGTCTGCTAGTTGGAGTGCTCGTCCGTTAGTGGGAAAAGACGATAATGATAGAGTGGTGGCAAGGTCGCTCGATTACTTGCCGGGAAGCAAGAAAAGAGGCAGATCGTCAAATGCGCAGCGCATCAAGACTTCGACTCCTCGTAAGCCGATCCACAGCAACAGTCGGTTGTGCAGTTGTCAGGATATTCGCTGGGAACTTCCTCATGCGCTCCGAAATCAAAGCAGAGGTAATGGATGATGTCGTAAGTGCGGACGTTAGCGGCGACTGTGGGTGACGCTGCCGCCGTAGCTGTTCGTGTTGAACAGGTGGTGAGCTTCCGGGCCGTCTGCGCGACCCCTCCGGTACAACGCAAGGCGAACGTGAAGCACTGCCGTAAGACGGCTTGGACAGGCTACGTGGGATCCGTTGGCCGGCTAACACGTCAGCTGGGATAGGCGCCCAAGGGTCTGGGAAGCCGCCATGTCCACCACCAATACGCTTAACAGAGAAAGGATGATGGGACAGTTTGGAAGGGTCGGCCGTATGAGGGACTGCTGGCGATGCAGCCCAATCTGAGGTCTCATCGATTCCGTCAAGTTCCGATTCTGTATCGACTACACCGGAATATAAATGACGATGAGAACGGCTGTAGGTAGGACGCCCACGAGAGATGGAGCGATCCATGTTGTTCCTAGGCCCCATCTCGAGTACGCTTTGGGTGTTGATGTCGATAGGCGTAGTGAGCACGGCAATGCTGGGGCTCGGCGAACGGGAGTCGGAGCGATCTAAAGCCTTTCGACGTGGACGGCCGCGCTCTACAGGAGACTGAGTAAGGATGAGATGCGGTTCCAAGAACTGGGAAGACCGGGACGAGGACGGCGTTCGACCGGTGGAAGAGGAAGAGGGGTTGGAAGGAGACCGTGACGATGTTGCGTTAACGTTCAAAGCACAAAGTGACGGAGAAGCGGCTCGAGAGTGGCGCGAAACGCTGCGAGCTACTATGGGTGATCGACTTGGGACTATAACAGGGGCCCGGGAGAGTGATCTTTTGATACGGGACGACGACCGCCGTGACGCCGCTTCCATGGATGATCTTGGCCGAGATTCTTCATGCTGCCATTTTTGACTTTCAGGAATGACATCCTCCATAATGTCTTCTGACCGATGTCTTGATTTTGACTGGGACGGCGAGGGTACGTAACATGGCTGAAATTCATCATCAGAGGAGCCTGGCGTAACCTCGTCAGCCCACCCGATGCCCCATGCAATCTCATCTACCATGACGACGGTCCAACGCTCAGAGTCGGATGGATTGAGACATCCTTTAAGCACCCGTTCCGCACCGCGCCCGATATTAGGCGGGACATCATAGATGCCTAAATTAAAAATAAGCTCCGGTATCAATCAACCAAATTGTTGCACGTGCTTACCGTTTATGATTTTCATCTGCAAGCGCGGTTCGAACGAATCGGAAAACGGCAGTTGACCAGTAAGAAGGGTATGTAATAGGACGCCAAGAGCCCAGACATCTCGAGCGGGATGAGCTACTGGTGGCTCAGACTGTGGTATTAGAAGTTCTGGTGCGGCGTAAGGTAGAGAACCGGGTTGGAACCGAACAGGAGGGGGAGGCTGAGCGGATGAGGTCGAGTTACGATAGCGCGTCAGATGGTCACGTAGGCTTGCAACCTTGGTACTCGGAGTGACAAGGGAAACAGCCCGTTGTATTGTCGCGTGACCCAATTGAGTGTGGTCAACCGCTTGCTCCTGTATAGCCTCGTCGTCGTCGTCATCATCATAGCATTCGCCTATTTTCCTAGTCATGCCGAAGTCCCCAATTCTGCACACACCTGATTCATCCACGAGGACATTTTCTAGCTTGATGTCGCCGTGAACGTACATGGCCACCTCGTGCAAATATCGTAAGCCTCGCACGACCTGTCTGAACATCATCCCAGCGTCGTCTTGCGGCAACGCTGGATGACCATCTCTTTTGAGTATATCAAAGAGTGAGCCAGCTGGACAACAGAGGGTGAAAAAGTAGTCGGCATAAGGGGTATGATGCGCTGAGAACAGCGGGAGGATATGTTCGTGGCAGAAGGTCGCCCAGACGCTAGCTTCCCGCTTAATTCGGTTCCTGACAGCTTCTGGTTTACCTTGCTTGAAATGATCGGAACGTCGAATGATTTTAACAGCTGCGACACCACCTGAGGTGGAGAAGGCCTGTCTTATGGTGGAGAAGGCACCGTAGCCGAGGACAGGGCCAAAGGTGTAACCAGAAAGTGTGAAGCCTTCCGCATCTGGATGGGGAGCAGAGGGTCTTGGCGAGCTGAATGCTGATAAAAACATGGCAGCAGGTGACACAGAGACCGGGTCTGCAAAGCAGGAGGCAGACCTCCCTTTTGAAGCGTCAGTCGATTTGCCGGTAGAGTGAACATGTGAAATTTGTTGGTCCTCTTCGACCTTTAGAATAACAGAGGTTTTTTGATCGACATCGAGTTCGTTTTCAGAGAAACCTAAACCCATTTTGTATGAGGTCTGTGGTTTGTGAGCCGTGAGAGGCGATGCAGGAATCCTAGAGGGGGCCTGTGCATGAGAATAGTAGTTTGGAAAGCTGTTAAAGTCTGTTGTTGTAGTCCCTGGGGGCATGAACGAATACAATGCCGACGGGAGTAAGGGAAGGGAGTATGTCGACGAGGGATGGTGGTGGGTACAGAAAGAGTGAATGGGGAGCAAGCGGAGCCTTACGGTACAATTTTTGGGTCACGCCGTCCCTGCCAAGACTTCCGTTTATAGTAACTTTCTGCTTCGCGTGCGCCGCAGTGACTCTGGTGATCTATAGATCACTTCTTTCTATGCCTCCCAATGAGCTTTAGGACAACGGTCAGCAGGAGTTAGGATGGGAAAGTGGGGGGGCTAAGATTAAATATGAAGTCTACACTTCCATCACAGAAGCCTTTCAACGACTCATGTCAACTAGAGAGGTCAGCACACCTAGAATGTATACATGTTCGTCGAAAACATACACGCCTTTCAAAAGCGGGTTTAGATTGACTACCCCGCCTAGTCTCCATCCACATGGAGAAATCTTCTGTCATCGTTGTTAAAGTGGACCCTCGGTACATCATCCCAACAATTCTGTAACCGAGGCCCGCAACAATACTCGAAATGGCAGGTTCGCATCAAAAGCCCCAGGTCGCATTACGACGAACCTATATTAAGTAATAATTTACATGCATTGTAATCCATAATCCATATATGCAAAATGCGAGTGGTAAGTAACTATCATCATGAGTGGCTACCAATGCCAATGTCAATGTCAAAGGGTGAACTTGACGAGAAGAATCAAGCATCGTCGATACCCCCAACCACAGGAAACGCCACCAATCTCCCTCTTTGCAGTTTCCAAATATCACCGTCTTCGCCTTCAAAATCAGTATCAACCCACCCATCGCCTTCCCCCTCCTCTAGCCGTTTTTCGTCGCTAGTTTTAATCCCGCTCCGAACACCCCCTTTCACCACACTCGACTCCTTATTCCCTCCATCCCCATTGACCCAGAACGGGTCGAGCTGCCCCTCAACAGTTTCATTCTCATCATGTCCACCACCTCCCGCTCTACTCTTGTTACTATCAACCCGCGCTCTCCGCCTCTCCACGCTCCGAACCTCGTGTAGATGAGCCGTTCTTGCCCACTTCTTCGTGCTCTTGTGCGGACCTGTGCCACCACCACTACCAGCCGCCCCCGTTTGTGAGCTCGACCGCTGCAGCTGTGGGCGTGGCAAGTTCGCGTTGGTGGGTGTAGACGGTGGCTTGGGTAAAATGTACTGATGTGGACGGGTAACCCCATTGCGCATCGATGGCGTTCGTGAGCGGGATTTCGCCCTTGACAATGACGACGGAACGCGTGGGCCACTCGACAACGAACGAGCGTTCACGCGAAGAGGCTGTAGAGGTATGCGTTTGTCTTCACAGCTAGATTTCAAGTCATCCTCAACATCTAAATCACAAAACGTCACCGATGGATTGTTGGGACACAAGGGAAGATTACCAAGGTTCAATGGTACAGACCAAGCTGCTGCACTATGAGGCTTGGGCATATCTCTAGATCTACCCCTACCAAAGTGCTTTGACCAGTCGCCACTTAAGCTTAGGTGACGGCGGCCCCACTCTCGGACGGAAACAGGTTGTGCTGCGTCGCCGCGAGACCCTCGCGTCAAGCCCATAAAGACAAGCACTGCAAGTAGCAAACAGAGCTGCGCAATTCCAAGCCGTTTTTCGAGAACAATCTGTTTTTGTAGATTACAGAATTGAGCAACAGCAACCTGAATGACGAATGATGAAATGCACACCTCATCAGCCAAGTACTCAATGCGTGCCATAAGAACGCCATATTCCATTTGCAATTGTTGCTGACGTTGTTCCCAGGCATGCAGCGTTCGTTGATGCACCAGATTCTGTCCTTTACCCTGCGCCCGGGGAAAGAGGGTCATTACATACGCAAAAAAAACACACACAAAGGAAAGTAAACTCACAATGCCCTCAAGCCGACCGACATCTTCCATCAGCCTTTTTAACACTTCTCGAACAGCGCCAGTTTGTTGTTCAACATAACGAGTATACAGCGTATTATTTGCTTCGAGCGCAGTGAGACGGTTCATGATCGTCTTATAAATCGACTCCCCACCTGTGGTTGACGGGACCGGGTGTGGGGAGATCGAGGAAACAACAGCTATTGAAGTGGTCGTTGTCGTAATTGTTGTCGATGTTACGGCGGATGTAGAAGTGACGGCTTGTGATACGTGATTTTGGGATGTCTTGGAAGTGATAATAGGGTTGTTGATGGAAGAATTGTCAGGAGATGGCATGTGCGTGGCTACGGACGTTGTACAGTGGGAATGATGGGCTATTGAGGACGCGCTGTCAGAGTGCAGTGACGTAGATGTTGACGAAGAGTCTGTAGCGAGAGATGTAGTCCGAGCTAGATTGGGTTCGTGATGAGATGAGGTTGGTACATGTGCTTCAGAGTTGCTCGATGTTACTTCATGGTGTGATAGCTGGGTGGAGGCGCCAGAAGGAAAGAGTTTCCAAGCAGAAAGATGAAAGCCGCCGTCTTCGTTAACAGCAGTAGACCGCGAACCACCTTCTTGAACGACTGCTTTTGTTGGCATTTCGCTGTTTTTAGACAAATTCTGTCCTATACCAGCACCGCTATCGTTATCATCATTTGGTGACTTGAAAACCGATTCGAGAATCGTTGAGCTAGCCACACCAATTACTGATGTCGGCAAAGCTTGAGCCTCGTCAGCCGAAGCATCTAGCTTGTCTCGACTCTCCTGCTCCCAAGTGTCCCATTTCCATTGCTCGAGATGCGTAAGCCCGTATACACGCAAGAGAGATACAGGGCAATAGTATTCATTCCCGTAATGCGTAAGGAACTCGATGCGAATGTAGCGGTAGAAGTCACGAAGCGATCTAGGCGGGTGAAATGACTGCGAAACAAAAGTTTATCAGGAGAACAAGGAAAGACGCAAGAAAGAACACACCTGTACGCCTCGAACATTCTTGGCACGGAAAAACCCCACATCAGTCCAAGCATCCTCCCTCGTAGTATGCGTCTTGGCAACACTAATGCGAAAGTCCTTGAATATGCCACTAAAAAATTCGAAATTGGCAAGCTGCACAGTATCAATCCTAATATCCTCGCAAAGCTCCACCACGACGAACTGTTTCTCCTTGTTTGGAGGGTTACATGGACTGAGCATGTACCTGTCCCGCTTAGAAGATAAGATGGATGAGCTAGATTTGGCTAGACGGTTGGCTAGATGTACACGAGCAGAGCATTCAATACTGGCATAGTTAAAGCGGTCCGTTAGTGGTACCCGAAAGTGAGGTGGCAGAGGCTCATTCTCGGGGTTTCGAGCTGGCTGATGCTCAACGTCTCCTGAATAGCTCGCATTGTATATTTCCTGCACGTAGACATCTGTGTCATTCCTGTTTAGATTGACGCTAGACTCTTTCGTAGTGATGGTATGGGCTGAACGGTTATTGCCCCGTTCTTTCTGTGCACGCTCTTTTTCCTGAACAGCGAACTGTCTTTGCTTCCAATCTTCAAAAGACAGTAGCAGTTCGTCCTCCATTGAATCAATCGGTTGTAGAGGCTTTAAGCAACATACTGGCGGGTCTGTTCTTCTAGGAACCTGAGCTGCGATAGCTCTGAAAGCGTCATTGACCGATGTGGGTGAAGCTGAAAGGACAGGAGATGCAAGAAGAAACGATATTGGTATAACAAGTGGGAGCAATAACATGGTGGTTCCAGTCAAGGAAACAACAAGTTTGCTACAGACCACGGTCGTTGAAGAAAACGACTTTGAACTGGACACGTCGACTCTAAAGCGTCACACGCCGGATTCTCGGACCGAAGTTACATCGATTACACTTGTATACTTGTACATACAGGTAGCAACGATGTACAATCTAATGTGTGGCCGAAAACAAAGCAAATTAGCACCGATTATAAGAAATTTTAGTTGCCAAAGCCATTTTAGGGGGGGTATACTTTTCATCACCAGAAACGGATGCTGATGTCCTCCTTGCCGTCGACTAGGCGCCGGTGATTGATGTTACTTGTAAAGGACGACCACTGCGTAACACAATTAGAAAGCATTGTTGAGGATATGGAAAAAAGTGCACGTACGCCATTACCGACAAAGACTGCAGCCTTACGCGCAATATCCATGTCAATTGCCATTCCAGTTTCGATCCCTTCACTATCTAGCTCCAAATCATTGCTCGTTACAATTGTATGCCATCCATCTTGCTTTAGCGCAGCCTTGAGCTTCTCGATCCAGTCGCCTTTCTCGTTCGTCAAAAGATACATGATATCTAAGATCCTCTTGTTCCCCTTCGAAGCCTTCTCGTAATCATTCCGTGAGTCCCTCGCCTTCTTAATGATAGCATCAAATTCAGGCAGACACCGTTCAAGATGTGCATCAAAGTAATCTGTCGTATTCCAAACAATATGTGATGGAAAGTTAAGACGATCGGGGAGTTGGGGTAAAAGATTCCAGCTGTAAAATGTCGAATTCCATGTTGCCAAATGTACGCATGCGCCTTTGAAGTCGCCCCTCCGAATGTGCATAGCCAGCATGCGATCATATGAGTTTGGGGAGACCGGTTGAGTCGGTTTCGGTCCTTTAGGCAAAAATAGATACTCGTTTCGCTTCACAGCTGCACCAACGATGGGTGAGGTAGCCAGTAATTTGCTAGTAGGCGACTTGGAGAAGCTGTCCCAAAGCGGCAGAATGCGATCGGATCCCCAAAGCCATAAATCAAATATCTGAGGAAATCGATCATCACCACTGGATTGGATTTCGATACAGCTCTCTGGTGCATCGCGGAGAAGCTTTGCCCAGTGATCAAAGGTCTCGTCTCCTTGTTTCCATGTAACTTGAGGCTTGATATCACCCGTTTTGATGAATCGTCGCTCGTTCCATGGGCAAACAGTGTCAAACCAATCTTGCGAAATAGAGCGAGGGGCATCATCTCCATTATCAAAAGGTTGGCCGACGACAGTGCCAGCAATGAGGGCGCTTAATGGAGTGTGCGGCGCGTGCTGAGAGCGCTCAGACTCCGGCCAAGGATAGTATTCAGGCTTCCAAACGTAGTCTTGAAAAACGTACGAACGTTTCGAGGCATAGGCAAGATGAGCGTTCATGAGACTGCGCAATGTTTTTTTTTATAACGGGGAAATTCGCAAGAAAAAAAAGTGTGCTTACACTTCATTGAGAACATTGTTCCAACCAAGCATGACAATCTGATTCGAAAACTTGACATAACGCCCCTTTTTCCCTTCAGGGAACGGCAAATCGAGATTGTGCTGTGGGAGGTTCTTCTCCCACTTGCGCAGGCTTTCATACTTCGGGGGTGGTACTTTAGGGTTCGAAAGTGTCTCTTCGTATATTTCCGGAGGATTCTGTTGCGATTTATCGAGGAAGCGCTGGATTGTATGCGATGGACTTAGAACGAAAAGAAGGAAAATGAAGGAGATGGCAAAGGCGACGAAAAAATGCACTTTATGACGAGTAAAAGTTGCTCGAGCCGAGTGATATGACGGCCTGTAAATTATAATAATAATGTTAGTGTGGCAGACATACATGCACAGTTTTTTTTTTTTTGACTTACATGGTGGCCAGTAAAAGTTGGAAGGGTGCCACCACGGGGCTTTCCAACCTTTCTTTGTTGACTCCAGTTTACAATATTGATGTTGTCACGGATGATTTACCCCGCTTATATACGAGAATAGAAGATGGTTGCCACACCACCTGCAATTCTCATCACAGCCTGCAGGGTATCCTGCTTTTCAGCAATGCGCACAATCTTTATCGGAGTCTGAAGACCACGTCACTATTACAAAAGCTTAGTATTTGGCCTAGAACGTTGCAGGGTGGCGAACTGACCTAAAGCAGAAATGCTATTATAGTATGTG
>CEMU01567712.1:50779-104276 GCA_900068965.1 Calocybe gambosa
GTCGTTCACGACAGACAGATTACGTCCAACAACTATATATATACGCATTCACTCTCGCGCTATGGTAAAATCACTCAAGTTCTAGAATCCATGCATGTCGTTGTAAACTAACTGACAGGGGGGGACACACATCTCAAACATGACAGTTAAAGTGAGTCAGGCATAAGATGTTTCTTAAGCGCCCAGTCTCTATGACTCGATTCCTCCACCTCTGATAAATTGATGTCCGAATGGATAGGCTTACATTCTTAAAATGAATTTGCGAAAAACGTCAGCTAATGAGGAAGCATTGATCGTGAGTGCTCTGAGCATCAAACCAGGTCGTGGTGTCCACTGGCCCACTTGAGGTCACCGCATCGGCCGTTAAAAATGGGTGGAACAGCATCACACAAGTTCTTCCAAGTAAACAACTGCCTTTGAATTATGTTCCAACATCATCAGTGAACCCACGTACTTTGGGTTGACAGACCGCAAGGTATGCGCCTTTAAAAACTCCATGTTCGATCTCGATACTAGATCACACGGTTGATTCACCCTAATCGATCCCTCAATAAACTTCTATTGTTTATCGTCATTTTGGTCGGTCAAATTGTTGTGTGCCGCGCATCGCTGTGCCGTAGATTAGTCCTTTTAAGGTCTAATGAGACTGCTTCGACATCACTGTACGGTGGGTCTAGAATTTCGCAATGAAGCAACGACTGATTGTGTCCATTGATAACGGATCCTCTGAGCTCGGCCAGTGGGGCTTGATCGTACTCGAGGCAAACACGCTCTGTTTTCAGACGACGATGTGATCCCGTCCCGTCAGTTCATTTAAACCACCAAAGGCTCAATTTTATCATATCGGAATTGTCCGTATCACTGTCCGGAATTCCTATCCTCCGGTGAGCCACAATAGTTGTTATTGGAGTTCTAAATCGGCCAAAGTGTTTCGATACGTCCCTGTACAGAGCTGTTCTGTAGGTGATTAGCGCCGTTTATTATAAATTAATGGAGTGTAGAACCGAGTATCCACCTGCACGTTCACTTTCATGCTTCTAAAAATGTGGCTTAAAGGTGTTTGCCCACGCCAGTGTTGCCTAGCCACCCGGACAGGGCGCCCGGCGTGGATATTAAATGAAGGCCAAGACTTACATAGGATCGACCACGTCGTAAAATAGCAATGTTATTAGGACTTCCACTATACATTTCGATAAACAATTTTATGCCGATGATAGACCTGATTCGGATCAGGGGGTAAACGTTTGGACACTCGTAATTGGGCGGATCGGCGACGCTCACACGAATGGTAAAACGAGACGTACACTCAACTCCCCCGCACCGCAGGAATTTTTTGCTTTGCCCATTGCGCCGTTTCTTCTTTCGCGTTCAACAGCGGGTCAAGAGACTGGAATCTCCACGACGTGGCATGGGTGTGATTCGGACCCATCAAATCAGCGGGGGAATACATTGACAGCGCGGCAAGAGATAAGTACGTGTGATATGGATCTTATGATAAGAAACCAGCTGACTTTTATTCTGTGTAGGGTGCGTCAACAAAAAAAAAAAGCTTACCTGGATGCTCTCCTGGTGCCTTTGCAATGCCACCATATTTGAATTGGCAGCTGGCCAGAAACAACGAAAGGGTGCGCGTATCTACCAAATGGCTTGCGCCGAGAATCTGAAGCGTTGAAATTTCGTGAGTTTCCGACGCTCAAAGTTGTAAAATAATTCAATTTACACGAACCTGAAGGGCGGCGCCGCACCAGAAACAATAGCACGCATCGGCATCTTTGCCTGTACGTCCACAAAAACCGCCGGACGGATGTTGATTGCGCAGCAGCCATTGAATGGTCAGCTGGCGCTCAGAAGGCGTTAGTATGGAGACTGATGTGTGTGGCACAAGATAAAGTGATGCAACGGCAATGTAAGTCGTCCCTCCTAATGACGATATGTTCGGTCATAATGACCTCAATGCGATAAAAAAGGAGTAGCTAACCTTGAGCTTCACAGAAAGGGGCTTGCCCATACCCGCCCTCATAACTCTGCATGAATATTCAGTGTAACTCGATGGGTGGCTGGTTGAGGTAAGATAATTACTCTGCATGACGAGATGAAGGCAATTGCGCGATCACTTTGGACGGCAGACCAGTCGTCGAGCATCGCACTGATAGCGAACGCACAGTAAAGTGATCTAAGGTCTGTTTCGTTGCTTCCTGGTACAGTGGAGAAGCTTTAAACACGAAATTTAAACGAGGCTGGCTGATTATGAGGAGCGTTGAGCACCTTCCATCATCCCGCTGGCAGGCCCGGATAAAATCCAGTAATCCAGCGCGGTCTAGACGAGAAAAATCATCTCGCAGAATGGCGAGTGATAGCAATGCTGTATATGTCGTGATGATATGGGGCGTATCATAATTTGTGTACCCCTCCTAAGGCATCCACGAGATTTTTAAGAGTTTTGAAACAGAGAAAAGTGATTAGAACGGACCGACAAAGAAGGTGCAGTAGTCATGAAGGGGCTAGGTCTAAAACCAGATCCATAACGCCCGCCTAGAGCAGCACATATATAAGTGAGAGGACCTAAGCGATGATGGTGTCGAACTTGTCTGTTGGCTCCAAATCCATTCGCGCCAAGCTTCGCGTTGATGGATGCTGGTTTTATCCTGGATAACGCCCAAAAGATCAAGGGATCCTATGCAATAAAATGCGAGGGCCATTCTGATGTTTCACGTGAGCCAGCCGAGGCTGGTAGAAAAAGGTAAAAGTGTTACCTTGACGCGTCGACTTCCGTTTGAGAGTCCGGAAGACCTGACAAACTTCCTATTCAGCAACTGGATGATGCTGCATACCGATCGAGAAATACCTGAAAGACACCGGAGGGAGTGTGCCACATGCCCCGCTCGAGCGAGAGGAGGGAAGTCGGCCATTAGTTCTTCAATGTCAAACGCAAACATATTAGCTTTATACGAACGCGAGGAGAGAAGTGAGGTATCTACAAGCGACGGAGTACTGAGCTGAGTCCAGGGATCTTAAATAGTGAAAAGGAGGAGCATGGCACACGAGAGCGTGAGGCAAAGATAATGAGAGAAGGCGCATGGGCTCGATCATCACCCAATTTCATAGTCGCGGAGTGTAGAGTTGTAGTCCTACTCGATGCCCCGCTAGCGACGCCCTTAACGCGGGCCTCTCATGCCATTTCAATGCCATTTACAAAAACAACCAGCCTTCATTTCAGCCCGACATATCTTTAGCGCAGTCCCACGCTGTAAGTAAATTCATCTCCAACAACAGTCATACAAGCTGATCAGATATGGATTATTCTGGTTCGAGGACCAATAGAAATTGGCGATGGTCATGGTAGAGATACAAATATCAAGGCCAAAGTGGTAAGCGGATAAAAATGGGGTGGGGAGACGATGACAGAGCCTGCGAGACAACGAGGTAATTAATCATTTACAGCCCTGCTATACCTATCTGAAACGACCCTCTTGCTATCGGTTGTACCACTCCCGCGTGTGCCTGCGTCGTTTGTGCTTGTACTTGTCCAGCTTGAGAAAGCACCAAACCAGGTCCTTGAACAAATGCAGGCACACTCTTCTCCTCCAAGTCTGCATACAGCACAGTCATATTCTTTCTCTCCTTGGCCCAGTTCTCAGGATCCCAGAATGTATATTGCCCTTGTTCTCCACCAGGCACCTTCTGTGAAGGCGACGTCCCACTTTCCTTCGTGATCCATAACCGAAGGTCCTTGTGGTACCGCCAGTTCCTGTTCCACCTGTGAATATATAGATGAGCTCGTTGTTCGGTGCATGGCGATAAGAAAATAAATGTTTCGTCCCACAATGGTGCTTCGAAAGGTTCTATGTTTGAAACAAGCGAAACACAACGCACAATTCTTGCGCTGCGATCTCCTGCAGCGCATCCCTTGGACTTGAGTAGAACATAAAGAACAATGTCTCGTCACTGAATGCTGTTGCCTTGCTGGGGCCCGGAGGTGCTGCTTGTACGCTAGAGTAGCATGTAGGAAGATGAAAATCCGGTTCTACTGTCCGTGCGGCCGATTGGTCTGCCCATGGCGTAATGAACGTCGAATACAGGTCACTATTATGTCCTCTTGCGTTGAGATCGGAAACACGCGAAGAATCCTCACTCACCCAGAATACCCCATGTCCAGTCCCATCGTGCCTAGATCCGTCCCGATGCCGGACATGCCCTGGTCCAGATCTGATCCTACATTCTTCAGCATTGCTAACAGCCCCAGCAGCCCCCACCGGTCAGCTGCGCTAACGAGAACTTGTTGTGCGGGCGTTTGCGGATGAAGTTGAGCATGTTGGGTTGAATTTAGCTGCAACGCTCCGGGGTTTTGGTGCGTACTTAGACTGCTCGAGTTGGGAGGATTCGACTCTCCCGGTCCGCCGTTCGAGGCAAATTGAGGTTGCCCGGATGACACACCAACACTCGCTTGGGTATGCGAGTACGGTAGTGGTGGTACACCTGGAGGTCCACTCAAATTTGATGTCGTTTGAGAGGAGTGGGTGCCGTTTTGCTGGGGTTGTGTCGATGACGCCTGAGCAGAATTTGAGAATGCCCCCAGGTTATCTGGGGTTGATTGGGAACCAGGATTAGCATTCGGCGAACCCCATGCATGCGCCTGGTTTAGCTTGACAAAGTTGTTCTGTGCCAGAGACAGGTCAGCGTTGGCACGCTATACACATAACAGTTGCTAATTAATCAGAAAGGAGTAGGTGCCCAACCAGTACGAAATAGTTGAATTAAAGCTCGGTACGTGACGTACCCTCTGTTGCTGCTGCTTCTCTACGTCTGGCGGCCCTTGTTGAAATCCTGGATGCACATTCCTCGGTTGTCCAAGGTTCATTATTCCTGGCGTCCCCGGTTGTAAATTATTACCTAGCGCTCCTAGGAGGTTCTGGCGATGCTGTTGTTGCGAAAGATCCGAGTGCTGGAAGCCATTAAGTCCAGGAGGATGTGACTGGTTTTCAGGATTTGAGTTTTGGCTTTGCCCATTTTGACCTTGAGCTTGTGGTTGACCACCAAGCGCAGGAAAATCGTCAGCTGTAAAGTCTCTCGTTTGGCTTGTACTCCCTCCTGATCCTCCATTTGTTGTCCCCGTTCCTACTCCCCCCAGCGGTACGCCCGTCCCTGCCTGGCTCGCATAACTCGTCGCGGAATTTGCCACCGTTGGACCGTTATTTGTAGCTGACGGGGCATTTAGTGTCGTTGAACCGAGTGCTGGGAAGTCGTTAGGATCAAGGCCGACGTCAGACGCGGAAGATACAGATTGGGTATTTGGTAGGTTCGGCGTCTGCGACATGTGTGGAGGTAGAGATGAGGATGTACCGTTGTTTTGTGGCTGCTGATGAGACGAAGACTGCTGTTGTTGCTGTAGAGTGGTACCTGATTGATGTTGCCCTAGGGCGCCACCAAATGCAAAATTACTCTGTCCTCGCTGAATGAAACCAGGTGAAGGTTGTGATACCATACTTTGCACTTGTGATTGCTGTGACGGTGCTCGGTGGGCATTTGGTTGTATTCCAGTGACGAAACCGCTACTAGGGATTGCATTGACATTTCTAGGTGGCAGTCCAAATGCTGGGTATGTCGGCCGAAACTGGCTATTAATCCCTTGATTCTGTGTTAGGCTTGGAGGTCTCTGTGGTTGACCTTTGAAAAAAAAATACGACATCAATATTCAGTCGTAGATGAATGTAGAGAAACGAAACCTGGTCGATTCATGGTCTGAAAAGACGGTAAAAATTGCTTAAAAAACCGAAAGATAAGACCCAAATTAGTATTTTTGGTTGTACAAAAGGATATGGGACTCACAATATGGTTAAGAATGCTGTATGAAGTCAGGATATGTGCAAGTCTGCGTCGAAATTGTCAGTCGCTCTTTTGTTTGATTCTTTGTTTGGCAGCACCGATTACATAATCATCACGCACCCCTGTCAATCCCCGACGCCGCGAGCCTCATGACAACCACGAAAGCGGTATAATGCATACTTAGAGAGGTAATAGATTCTACTGACAGGGCATATGCATGGATCATTTCTTCGCTCTTATAATGTACGCAAATCGGAATATGTATGTTTGATTACTGGAATTTCTAGAAACATACGCATGCAGACTGATTTCAAGGACAATTTAAATGATCCCATATATAGAATGACTTGCTGCATGCGAATAATTGCCCTCCAAACTGTGATACCTGCTTCTGATGATATCTGTTCGGGGCGAACATTATTTTCCAGCAGCGCCACCTAACGCCAAAGCGGAGTCAAGATGGCTACGGATCCATATAGAGCATGTTAAACTGGAGGGACAGTGTATGAGGATTTCCAGGACATCGAAATTGAAAAAGTTCGGCTTGATGTACAAGGGTTGGTTTTTGGAAACCGAAAACAGGATAAGGCGTGAAACATGCGGCTAATAACATATGTAAAATAAACATATGGTAGCAGAAAAGAAAAAAAGAGTGGTAGGGGGGAAAGAGTGTGGATAAGGTACGAATCGTGCTGAGGAAGAAATACAAATAACCCTTCATGGGGGTTTAGCTGGAGAGCTCTTGAGAAGCTCGACGATGGCATGCGATAATGTAATTAAGTCAAAACCCTGGGATACGATAACGGATGGTAGGAGTATGTGCAGTGAACAAAGCAGCGCGCACAGATTATAGCGTTGATACCGGAGAACACTGGGAATAATTAGCCTTTATGCAAAAATGGCGACTAGAATGATGAATGGGATGTATGTAAAGAATGAAACAACTGCCATGACGCGACACCGCAATCGCCATGATTTGGCGTCTACGACGAGATTATCAACGAGATGATCATTCGACAAGCACAAAACACACCGTGTTCAACCTGAGGGTCATCCAATATAACTCCCTTTTCTTGCTCTCCCGCATCAAGCCGCCGCGTTGTTGGTATACGCCAAAACGACGCAACCCACCACAATGGAAAGACTACAAATCCTAAAAAGAAAAGCCATGCGTGAGGCGGGCTGCCACCGCGATTCATCCAGCCTCTCCATCCTTCATTTTCCCCTGCCTGACCGGAAGGGAACGAAAGCGACCATGGTGTACTGTGAACGGGCGAGGGCTGGTTAGGATCCCTCATATGGTACATCGAGGATCGAGCAACGGAAGGTGCATGCGGTGAGATCAGAGCAGACATAGGTATAGATGCTTGTGAGAGACTCTGCCGCGAGGATGGACGTGGTGGGGGCTGGTGTGTTGACGATGACGGTGCTCGGGAGTTCTGATGCTGCTGGGAATTAGAGAAACTGTGGTTCTTGCTCGACGACCATGAGCCGACGGTGGCGGCATTTTGAACATCACTAGATTGACGAGAGCCGGGACGAGATTCGGGAGTGGTCGAAAGACGAGCTCGTTTGCGATGGTAGGACGAGGGTGCGCTGCGTGTGGAGTTGGAGTTGCCAGATATGCGATGTGCTATAAACGAGTTATATTAGAAAACTGATCCAGATCAAAGTAAACGATAATATATACGTCTGGGATCGACGGCGAACGTCGCTCGGGGTTCTTTCGTTTCTTTGGGCGGTGTTCCACCTCCTTCCACGCCAGCCTCATCTGCTTTCCTCTTTACATTCTTAGCCGGAGCAGATTTTTCAGTAGGTGGAGTTTCTGGGACACGCAAAACCGATTTACGAGGTTTACCCGATTTTTGCAGGGTAGGGGGAGATATGGGGGTAATAGGGGAAGCATCGGGAGTTGCGGCAGTAAGGGAAAGAGCTGGTGGTACGAGATGAGACGCAGATGTCACCTCAGATGCAAATGACGAAGCTGTCTTGATTTTTGGCTTGGGTGAAGATGAGCGGGCGTACTCGGTTTTTGGCTTTGCTGAGGGTGATTGCTGTGAAGCGGATCTGAACATGGCTGAGTGTTGACGATCGTTCCCAAATGCGAAGGTATAAGGGGTATTATAGCAATGTGCTTTTGGTGGTATATGATGTGTGTGTGCAGTGCCTGGAGATTTTTTAAAAAACGTTATCACACGTGCACAGGCGAATGGGCGATGTAAGCTTACTATGAAGCTGAAACGGCGTGCCCAAAGAGGGTTCCCCGACAGACTTTTATCGATGCCAGAATGCCAAAACCAAAAAGAAGGGAAAAAAGGAGGGAAAGGTATAGGGAAATGGCGGGAAAGTGAGAACAAGGGGCTGGGCAAGTCAAAGTGTAACTCACGTGGTCACCTCGTGCCTGACCAAACTTTGACGCGGCCGACCTCCTCGGTTCGCCACTAAGTGACAACCTCACCATTTCCCTCGACACTTGCGCCTCCCACGTGGTGCCTGCATCGCTCTTATGACTGACTAACGATGCACGCTCTGCGCTATATTCAGCACTCGCACGTCTGCTGCTGCTTTTACTGGCATTGCTTTGCGACCTCTGATGTCGTTGGCGATGATGCGAGACTGGCGTGCTTGACTTTGCTTCCAAGAAAAAGTCGAGCGGCACTGTTTGGGACTGCGTTCTAGCGAGTCTCCTTTCTGATAGAAATCTACCTTGCCGTCTCAGCGTCGGAAGAGAGCGTGAGTGCTTAACATTCAATCGTCTTCTTTCACCGGACAACACGAAGTCACGTTTTTGGAAGGCATTGTCGGTAACAGAAGGAAGGTGGAATGCTGGATGGTCAAGGGGAGGCATTGGTGGACGTGTTTCAGTAGATGCACGAGATCTACGTTGTAACGAGCCTCGTCCAGGCGAGGAGGCTCCAAAAGTATTTCCAGAAGTTCGACGACTTTCCTCACTCTGTGAAGCGTCTGACGCCGATCGTGGTGTGGTTTTATTAGAAAGTCTTTGCGACCCGTCTTCTGTTTGTTGCGATCCATTAAAGCTAGATGCTGCTGGCTTGTACTGGCCAAACGTGTCCCCTGATAAGTTTCTGCCTGTCGCCGAAGAATTGTTCGAACTAGATATCGATTGATTTGGCTGTTGGGCTTGCACAATAATAGAATACTCTTCGCTCTGCATAGGCAAGTCTCGTTTTCGGGTTCCTGGCGTGAGCGACGTAAATTCTGGAACACTTGTATGCTGCGAGTCTGTCGTAGACTTGTGAATATCTGATAAGCATTCACGTTGGCCGGATGAAGTTTCGTCAAGGAGAGAACTTAAATCTGGGTGAATTTTATGATGGATGGGGTATGAATGTATGCGTGAACCAGGATTGCTAGGAATCTTCCCTGGCTGCCTTTGTGGTGAGTTAAACCACGGTCTGACAAGCGTCAGGAAGCTGGACATCTACTAAGTAGATCTCTCGGAGCTAGCGTTCAAGCTGGTGTTGACATGCAAATCGTTGTACAGGCGTCATCACGTGAAACACCATTCCCCTTCCAACGAAAAGGATATCCACCTCTATATGAGCATGAATGGCTTGCCTCATGGAAGAATCTAGCAGGCAAAAGGGGGACTTGGAGACGACAAGAGTTCCAACTGGATTCTGTCCATAGCCAACAAGTCAGCGGCACGGCATAAATGCTTTACTATGCCATACAGGCAACAATCTCTAGCGATCATTCTCCACCTTATGAAGGACTTTAAATTAACAAGGCATGACAGCATGCTAGCCAAGAAGTAGTATTTCTTGGTAGTTACGGACGTTGAAGAAACGGCTTGTCAATACTTGCAACAGCCTTATCCTATTCGAATTGGGCAGAGTCCCGTCCTTGGCCTATTTTCTCAAGTAGGCCGCTCTTTGTTACATTGGTATGCCGAAATGAGTATCGATGTAACAAGTGCATTGAGCGTGCCTATATTTATACTCTTGTCACAGTGTATCCATTTACACGAGTTGGTTGCAAAGGAAAACCAGCGAGTTTCACAGCACGGCCAGTTACTGAGTTTAAATTGAAGCATCATTGACATTTTATGTGAATACAAGTTGTGTTTGATCGTGTTTGTTTGCATCAGTAAAGTCTTTGCTGTAACCTTGCTAGAACGCTACACAGTCGCTACACCCAATGGACAGACTCGAATCGCTGGGACAGACTCTTTCGCAGATAACCCTTTACGATATAAAGTCTGCTTATAACCAGGTCAGGTTGTACCAACCATCACCGACTCGGATAATCCTCACACTCGCTTCGGAACACACAGGCAAAAAATGTCGTCCTCAACATTAGCGAAATGGAGGCCAAAGTGCGGGAAGCTACGAATGAGGATGCTTGGTAGGTGTTTTTCTAACATCTGTGGGGAAAATTTGCTGATGAGGCTTCGTGATCAGGGGAGCGAGCTCGACGCTTATGCAGGAAATAGCACAGGGGTTTGTTCTGCTTTCTCAGGCCAAGTGAATAATTAATTGATTCATCGATCCAGGACTTTTTCTTTGTAAGCTTCGTCCTTTTCAGAGACGCAACTGTCGCTTAATCATGCCGTATCACAGCCAACATTTCAACGAAATCATGCCTAGTATTTATTCGCGGTTTATGGAAAAGGAAGCCAGACAATGGAGACAAATATACAAGGTCCAGCGCGCTCTTCTTATACCTCTATTCACATGAGATGACGCTCACTATCGCCCTTTCTAGGCCCTTCAACTTCTCGAGTATCTGATTAAACATGGCTCCGAACGTGTCGTTGATGATGCGCGCTCACATGTATCTACCCTTAAAATGCTTCGAAACTTTCACTACATCGACGACAAGGGCAAAGATGAAGGCATTAACAGTATGTTTATATATCTTTCCCTTCCATCTGGGATACTGAAACCATTACCTTATCTCAAGTTCGCAATAGGGCTCGGGAGATCGTGGAACTACTGTCAGACGTCGATAAAATCCGTGCAGAACGTAGAAAGGCTAAGGCAAACAAACACAAGTACGTTGGGACGGGTAACGATGGTTTTGGTTCCGGTTCATTTTCTGGGGAAGGAGGCAGATATGGCGGTTTTGGGAGCGACAGTTACAGTGGTTACAACAACGGTGCGATCAGACCTCTCAATATATCAGTAGTGGTCTTATTTTGACGTTGCGCCTCTTTTGAACTAGACTATGGGTCGTACAGTGGCGGAGGTGGTGGTAGTGGTGGTCAATCTTCCTTCCGAGATGACTCAAGACGGGCAGGATTTGAGGAATATAATGCCGGAGATGATGAGGATGTGACTCCTAGATCTCCTGTTAGGTCACAAATATCTGGAAGGTCGGCCCCGACAAGGAAACCCACCGCACCCCTACCCGCAGTCGCTCCAGCCCCAGCCCCAGCACCCGTTCAAGACCTTCTAGGTGGTTTTGGCGATGACGACGCCCTTGGCTCTGACTTGACTACCACAGCTCCTCCCCAAACACTTGGAAAAAACAAGGCTTTACCTGTAGTTTCCACCTCGCCCAACACCTCATTTGATGGTGAGAACAGCCCCATCAGGCAATTGTCCCGATGGAATTGATAGTCTGATATTTTACTCACAGACGACGAATTTGCTGACTTCCAAGCTGCACCTAACACTACGACACCCGCACCCGCACCAACTACTACTGCCGTCGGTGGCGCCAAACCCAACCTAATGGATTTACTTAACTCTACTCGAGCGTCAATCTCACAGGCTCCACAGACCGGATTCAGGTCAATTCAGCAACCATCCTTTGGAGCAGTCGGCGCAGGTAGCATGGGGATTATTGGTACAGGAGGCAGCGGCAGTGTGGGCACTGCCCACCGACCCACCCCATCTCTTTCCTCTCAAGGAAGACAGTTCTCTTCCCCCCTGCAAGCGCAACCTCTCTATAGTACTGGTCTCGGTCTCGGTGGCACCAGTGCAGCTGCCACCGCTTCACGTCCCGCCGCCGCCGCGTCGCCTTCTATCCAACCGACACCAGCAACTACCCAGGCCAAGTCGTCAAGTGGCGGTGCATTTGACGATCTGTGGTCTATGTCTGTGGGGACCTCTGCCGCGAAGCCTGCAACTCCGACTGGAGCTGGAAAGTCGATAAAAGATTTGGAGAGGGAGAAAGCGATGGCGGGACTTTGGGGTGGGCAGAAAAATGTGACTTCTACGCCCGCAATGGGTACCAACTCGTTCGGCTCATTTGGACCCTCGACGAATACCTCTACGTCAGGGGGCGGTGATGACCTGTTGCTGTAGGGCGGAGAGGCGTAATAGAGCAGAAGTCATAGATCAATGCATTTCTCTGTATATCCGACTTTTCAGGATCGTGCGTACGCTCTTGCTGTTGTTACTTTATGTGTTCAATTTGGATGCTTGTGGCCTGCTTCTCGTCTACAATTAACATCAATGATGAGCCAAGCAGTCAGACTACGGTACACACACATGAGTCTTCCGGAGCTACACTAATATACCTACTGCATTTTCCAAACTGCGTCGTATTCTCTCGCCCAGGCCTTTCCCAATTAGGACAACCTTTCCTACTTGAGGGACAGCAATATCCTCTTGCTTTTTATCCTCAACCTTAGCCATCTCATACATACTCCTTACTCCCTGCAGAACGTATTGGTCCCCTGTTTCCGTCATGATGAGCCCTTTGCATCGAAGTACGAGAAGTTCTTCTCCCCCCTCCAGTCCTTCGGGGATACAGTTGTCCCAGAGTACAGAACGGATCCACTCGTCAAGGCGCATCAAACGCTCGGCGCTGAGAACGGGACACGGTACTTGCAGGCTGGAGATGCCTCGTATTTCATAATGGGTAGGATCCTGAGCATGTGTGTGGGTTGGGTCATCAGATTTCGTGTGGTTGTGATCATGATCATGACTGTGCGTTGACGGTGCTGCCTTGTCTAGTGACGGCGGAGAAGTGAATGCAGAGATCCCCATGATAAGGCCGAGATCAATGTTGCCTCTGACAGTGTGATGTATCGGTCCTGTAGGATTGACGAGCCGGATGAGAGACTCGACCTCATCCAGCCTTTCTTGAGTAACGAGATCGACTTTGTTGAGAAGAATGATATCGGAACCAGCAATTTGTCTGCTTTTATAAATTTCTCACATCAGGCTAGAAAACTTGAGCTAACTCACTTGATGCTCTCTCCAATGTCATCTTCCGAATGATCCTCCTCTAATTGCTGTTCGCGAAGTCATAATTACCGGGAGTCCATGGTATGAACAGGCAAACAGAAAGTCACCTGCTTCCCAAAGAAAGCATCTACGACGCAAATAATCCCATCAAGAGCTATGTCGCGTCCTAAACCACTAGCAAACTCTTCATTATGCCAGAATATCGAGGCGATTGGCCCTATTTACGTGTCAGGATCACCCCGTGGCGAGTGTTGCGAAATCTACCTGGATCGGCCAGGCCGGTAGTCTCCAAAAGTATATGATCAAATGCGCCTTTTCGCTGCATTAGTTTCTCAATAGCAGCCGCACCAGTGTCTTTGATGCTGCAGCACAGGCATCCGTTAGCGAGCTCTAAAACCTCTTCAGACTGCTCAGCGGCAGGATCGTCGGGGGATGAGACGTTAATGGTTCTGGCTATGATATGATCAGATTTCTGTTGCAAAAAGAGAATCAGAACACGTACATTCAATGTCCTGATTGACAACGATTGGTGGCGCATAAGATGGGGGAGAATTTCGAGTCAAGTGACACAAACTGCAGTGTCCCCAAATTCGTTCATGATAACAGCTATACGGTAACCATGACGTTCCGTCAAAATCCGCCTATTTGTATTCAATTAGCTTGCTTCTTTAAGCATTTAACTGAAGTCACTTACTTCAGGAGAGTTGACTTGCCGGCACCGAGAAAACCRCATATAATGGTAAGGGGCACACGACCTGGTGAAGGTGCAGGGACGGTGGGTGTGGGTTGATCATGTTCAATCAGGGTTCTTTTATTATTAAAAATCAGCTTGGAACCCTTAAAAACGATAAAAGTAAGCCTTACGGTACTTCTTCGTCCAAGTCCATCGTGGAGGACAGTGACGATCTCTGTTGATTACCGAGCGTCACGTGCAATCTGGAATTAGGAACACTGACATTCCAGTTTCTGTCTACACCTTCTCCCTCAAATATTGACGATGGCGCCACGCCCAGACGATGAAGAGCTTAGATCTATGATCCAAGGTCCTGGCGATATAGAGTGGAGGTGAGGGGGTTCTTGCAGAACTTACACCTATATAAACCAATCCTATAGGTATGAGATGCGGCGAGAATGTCAGGAGATCCTACCAGGGCTATTCCTTGGCCCGTTCGTGGTCTCAAAATCTCTCGAATCGCTCAAACAGTTACAAGTTACCCATATGTATGCTTTGCGTTGGTGTTATTTTCGTATATTCATGACGACATCTTTGGCGGCCATAGAGTCTGTATACGCGACGTGAAAGAGGCCTTCTCGGTTAGACCTCGGTTCGAAGACCATTTTACATATATGGTGCTTAATGTGGAGGATAACGAGGAGCAGAATCTCATCCGTCTGTTTCCCTCGTGAGTCGCTATGCTGCCAATCTCCGCAGTCCAGCCGGTGAAGAAGTTTCACCTTGTATCCTTAATCAGAGCAAAAGAGTTTATAGACTCTGCACTCGCATCTGGTGGACGCGTCCTGGTTCACTGTAACGGTTAGTGCCCGGCTCCACCCAAATATTCCACTAATCAACAACATACTACAGGTGGAATCAGCCTTTCGCCAGCATTCGTAGTCATGTTCACCATGCAACACTATCAGATATCATGGGAAGACGCACTTCACCTTGTTCAGAATCGTCGGTATTGTATATCACCGAACGGCGGATTCCTCACACAAATCAAGGCATGTTCCGATGAATATATGAGACACAAATAACGCATAACCAATATGAAGGAATATGAAGCCATTTATAAAGCAAGCCTCGCGGTAGCATCGTACCCTCCGGCGTCACGTAGTGTTTCTCGGCGGAAGCGAGAAGACGAAGACGAGGACGGCGATGACCGGTGTGTTTTCTTCATGCTTTTGTAACTCGAGCTTGAATTCTTGACACATATTCCAGAGAAGATGACCGGAAGCGTCCTTTGGTCTCGAACCAACCAGAGTCCGCCAGCGACCCAGACGCAATGGAAACATAGCCCTCTCACCACCATCATCACATTTCAAGCCAGAAAGCCAGACACATTTTTACACTATGCTCTATAACCACCACATACTCCATCGCTATTGGGTTTTATAATGATTTAATTTTTGCCTTTTCTTGTTCTTGAATGACACGTTTCGTATGCACGTCTGGTAAAAAAAAAGATTATGAGTAAGACGATTGGTGCGAAGTATTGTGCCAGTATACCTTTGCGTTTCACAAATGCTTCCACGGAGATGCCCGCGAAAACGACCGCAGCGCCAAGCCACTGACCAGAAGTGAGTTTGTGCTTGTAGACAACCACAGAAAGCAACATTGTGAACAGCTTGCGGGTCAATGTGATGGTCCTAGTGATGGCTTAGTAACCAACACCAGGTTGAGATGAGAAAGAAACTTGCACTAAAGTAAGGGACCCGAAATGTTGCAGCGTCTCAAAAATAAAGAGCTGACCCAAGGCGCCCGTGAAGGCAAATTGCGCCAACGGCACAATGATCGACGGATGGTTGCTGATGAACGTTAAAGCACCCATGAGCTCTGTCTGCCCGTCCGTTGAAGGGTGTATCACGGGTATATAAGGGAGTGGAAGCACAGACAGGATGGACGTGAGGAGAGTGCAGAAAACGTTGATCCAGAACATCATCTGCTGGCCGGTCACGTTGAACCGTGTAAAAATCTCGTCCTGCGTTGAATTGGTTGCGCCATCAAGGATGAGGTTAATGAGTAGGTACATTATACCGATTATGTTTGCATACGGTGTCATGGACGTATTTCCATTCTTGCTCGAACCATGTTTTGCCTTGGATTTTTCGTCTCCGAGCCCCATGAAGATGGTGATACCTGTTGTGACCATGAAGACAACGAGGTATTTGTGAGGAGCGAAACGTCTGCGGTATAGGAGAACGTTCATGATCATGACGGGAACAAGCTTGCACGATTTTCCGAGAACCATAGCTGGGTATGATATGTAGGAGAGTGCGGCGAAGCCAAAAGGCGCCGCCGAGGTGATGAAAACGGAGCATTGCAGATAGCGAAGGAGAAGTGTGGTACGGGAGAATCGTGTCGAAGGCTTCGGAGGCTTTGAAACACCGTTCGCGTGGGGTTTCTTGCTGTGGCCGTTAGCGGCGGCGCTACCGTTCGCCGAAGAATCCTTGGTAGGTAGAGAGATTCCAAGCCCCAGCCTCTGGGAAAAGGTGTCGGTAGGTTTCCGCCGTACCATTATGTAAACGAAAGCAGAGAGGGCACTGAGGGCGCTCTGGCAGGTACCCATAAATAAGGGAGATTTAAACTTATCAAATGTAACCCCATCTAACGATTTGAACGGGACGGATACTATATATTGTTAGGTTAAGCCGTTTGCTAACGATACCAGACAATGAACATACATCGTTCTTGGGCAATGGCCCATAACTAGATGGTTGATTAGCCAGAATATTGGCAAGATAGGTAGAAAACGCACGAGAAACATAGCGTATACCCCGCTTACACAAGTGGTTAATCTTGGTGTTGCTCAGCGCTGGGGTCAGAGTCAGCAGACATTAATCATGCATACCTAACGAATGTCATTTTGTACAAGTCTAGGGAGCTAAACGGTCTCCGGTAAGTTATATGGGAGAAAAGAGAGAAAGGAATGCAGATACCGGCAAAACTTTGGGCTGATCAGCAACGTGGAGCCCTAACCCTAGAATGTGGTAAGCTGTGGGCATCAACGCATCAGCCCAGTGCACTGATGCGGCGTAATAGTCGTTGATTCTGTTATGAAATACCTCGGATTCCGACGCAACCATGCCTTGCCAAGATTCAGTCCAAAACTATACCTACTCCGCTTTACATCCGTAGCAGTCACTGGCAAGGCCTGAGGAATTTTTGAGAATAAAACCGGCCAAATCGGGCAAAGGATAAGATTGGGGGGGTCGGATACTGGTCGGATCAGGCATTAATTCTCGGAGGTTCTCGGTGCGATCAATCTTCCAAATTCAGCATCTATCGGCTGATGAAATTTACATAGCAGATCCTTTCACTGTCCTTTCCTGTTTCTATTTACTAATTGCCTCTTGAGAATGACAAAAATATGACGAGATTTGTGATTTCATTGTTTCGTACAAGAAATGGCTTTACACGTGGTACTTTGTCCCTCCTGGTAGCGTTACCCTGAATACAAGGAACTGATTGTCAACATTCTGGCCTGCGTCATATTTCTTTCCAAGAGAGACCCCGTTTTTGGTCAGGAAGTCATTATCAGACTGTGAGTAGATCTCAATACGTGAAATGATACGGCAAAGCGATAAACAGCCATACCGCAGTGAATAAGAAAAAGTCATCTGGGAATGCGGGATCGTTGGCGGACGCTAACACAAGGGACTCCCATTTCGCATTGATCAGTCTCTCATCATTTGGCTTATCTGTAAAACTCCGGTAAGTTACCTCGTTGGCAAAACAAATCTGGTATGTAAACGCGCCGTTATGCAGTCCGAGTCGTTCAAGACCCTCGGGCTCGATAAAGCTCACGAATGGAATGTAGGTGGCCGGCGTGATGCTTTTGTCGAGTTTGCCGTTGGGAGCAACTGGATGCGCAGGATTGTCATACTTTGTGCCATGGATGTCTGTAGCACCCAAGATGGAGAAAAGATCTGCATTCCTAGAGATAATAGTGATTCAAAACTAGTGTCCGCACATCAGAGTAATTGACTTGCTTGTATTTCGAGCTGGCATCTTTACCACCCCGACCATCACCATCCCTTGACAGGGCAAAAAATACCCCGGGACTAACGAAGTGAATCTCGCTGCATTCTTGCGTGTTGCCCTTCGAACTCAATGGAAGGGGAACGATCCACTCTCCGACTAAGCGCGGCCGGATGGAAGGAACAGAAACATCATAGGCAAGTAGACGAGTATAGCGAGAAGTTTCTCTCGAATCTCCACCATCTTGAATTGTCGCCGACTGAAGCATCGCATAAAGTATCTGGTTAGTGTGATCCATAGTGAGCCCTTCAAATCCTGGCGTCAATCAGGATCAGGATCGTCTCAAACAGGCATGACGATGTGACGTATACCTTGATTAGTTGATCGACCAGTCTTTGGATCATCTTCTGAGGTGAAATTTAGTGCGCCATGCTTGCCTCGTGGAAGGATCGCATCAGGAGGTTGAATGGTTTGTATCAGATTTCCATCTGCCGAAAAGTGGTAGATATAAGGCCCATATTCGTCGCTGACCCAGGCTCTGATGATATACATTTTAAGCAATTGGGTAGCAGCATTTGGACGGAACATGGTCTTACGTCCCGTCTGCATTATATACAATACCTTCTGCATCGATGGTGAGACGCGGCTTAGAAGTTGAGGCGATAGGGACTTCGGGGTCTGCAGTAACGATTTCAGGATATCCTATCTGGGCTGTTCGGACAGCAGTGGCATCCAGGCCGGTTGTACGTTGGTTATCCCTCTCGAGTCTCAGGGTTGTGTTTTTGTACATCAGAACCAATGTCTTCTGAGATTCACTGAAGTCTAAGGGCTGGGATCCGTAATAGGGTGTGAAAACAAAATTAATTTCATGTTGACGGGACTGATAATCTATGGGCTTTTCCCTGCAGTGGGCATTGGGTAGAGATTTGACAACCGATGCCATAGGGAGACTTACACGTTGTACCCACGATCGGGAGTTACAACAAACGTACCAAGGTACGTCTGGTCGGAAACTCGCTTCCAAGATCCGTACTTGATATCGATACCACTACCGATACCACCTAAAGTGTCGCCTGTAGTTTCCCGAAAATCTGACTTCAAGAATCCAAAGCCAACTAGACCCTACCCTACGATAAGGTTGATGTAGCCAGCGTATCTGCAAGTCACTGACCTTATTGGTGTAAATGGTTGTGCCAAGGGTAACAGAGACTGGCAAAGAGGTGCTACTGGTCTGATTATGGGCCGGGATAGACTGGTAGCCTCTGGACAGAAGGGCAAAACACAGCGACAGTGTGAAGGACACGAGCATTGAGCAGAGGTGGGGTTACGGGCATGACTTGGGAGGTTTTAAGTAGGTGCCCAGAAATCGCTTCCAGCAGTGACATTATTCATGATCAGGGATGAAGGCAGCTGTTCGGCATCCAAACGTGCTCTAACATTTACGTCTAGCGTTAGCAATTTGTAACTTTTAAGTACGTGCTTCCTGGTATGGATGCACAGGGTGGTCCAGGTACAACTTACGATGATTCAAGGAAGTAGCAGTGCTAGTTGAGTCTCTGAAGTCAAACATTGCAATGGATAGGCCTGACCTGGCCATATTCGGGCCCGCAACAAAGCATGCATACCTGCCAAATTAGGTTCGATGTGGCAGCAAATACAAGAGAAGCGCGCCTGCCCCATGGCACGGGCGATAAGTAGGGTTTACTTACACTAATTCAGCGCGTTTCCTATCACCAAACGAGGATTATTGTTTTATTTAGACAAATCGGGTAAACTGCGACGTATTGCTTAATGATAGGCCTTTCTCGCACCTGGCAGTGTCACTCGGAAAACGAGGAACTGGTTGTCCACATCCAAACCAGCGTTAAACGGTTTTCCAAGGGCAACACCTTGAGTGCTCAAAAAGTCATTGTCCGACTGAATATATTTGGTTCAATTAGGAATAGTGAAGTATGAAGGAGTGTACGCACAGCAGTGAAAAGGAAGAAGTCATCAGGGTGCTTTGGGTCGTTCACAGAGCCTAGCGCAAAGGACTCCCACTTGGCGCTGATGAGTGTCTCATCATCCGGTTTACCTGATAACAAAAAAAGTTCAAGAGATGATCGGGCGGAGTGACGAACGCCTACCATTGTGCAGCCCAAATCTCGCGAGTTCGGCGGGATCAAGATAGTTAATAAAAGGAACATATGTAGCAGGTTTTATGCTCGGATCGAGTATACCTCCCTTAGCGACTGGGTGTGCGGGGTCGTCGAACTTCGTTCCGTGGATGTCAGTAGCATCATGAATCGAGAACAGGTCGGCTTGTCTGTAAAGTGTCCGGTTGAAAGATATATATAAGTAAAACATGGAAAGCGCATACTTATATTTGGAGTCTGCGTCGTCACCGCCCTTCCCGTCTCCATCTCTAGACAAAGCAAGAAAGACGCCTGGGCTTATAAAACGTATCTCACTACTCGGTAGCGAGTTGTTTTTCGCGTTTAGTGGAAGAGGGACAACCCACTCGCCAACAAGCTTGGGACGACTAAAAGGTTTGGAAACATCGTAGGCGAGCAAGCGAGTATATCGAGATGTAGATTTAACACCTCCGCCATCCTGGATTGCCGCTGACTGGAGCATTGTATATAGGATTTTCTTTTTAGGGTCAATTGTAAGGTTCTCAAATCCTTAGAGCCAATGGTTAGCCAGGAAACATCGTACATTCTGAACAACTTGATGAACCTTGGTTTCCTGCACGGCCACTTCTGCCAGGTACTTCCGACGTGAAATTCAATACACCATTGGGATCGCGTGGAAGGAATGCGTCCGGTGGTTGGATTGTCTGTATGAGTTTTCCCTCCCGGTCAAAATGATAAACGTATGGACCGTACTCATCACTGAGCCAGAACCTAGGGAGACAAAAATTTTGAATAAACGTTTACGTATCAAATAGCATTCTTACGTTCCATCCGGATTGGAGATGAAACCTTCAGCGTCGATCGAAAGGCGAGGTTGTGAACGAGAGGCGAGGGGCATTTCTGGATCGAGAAGTGGGAACAATAATGAGCCAAGCTGCCTTGGTCGAACAGCGTTCGGGTTAAGCCCCGAAGTTTCCTTATGGTCTCTCTCTGTTATTAGAACAGTTTTCTTGTAGTCGACCTGAAGAGTCTTCTGTGCGTTTTCGAAGCTAAGGTTCGCTGTACCATAGTAAGGCTTCAAGATGAAGTCAATCTCGTGGTGACGAGATTGATAATCTATGGTCCCATTGCTATGGAAAGGCAGACACATATAAGAGCCAGATAAGAGGAGTACGAACAGATGTTAATAACTTACACGTTAAAGCCACGGTCAGGTATAGTGACAAGGGTTCCACGGAAACTGTCTTTCTCACGTCTGAATGAACCAAACTTCATATCGATCGCGCTCCCAATGCCGCCGAGAGTGTCCCCTGTCGATTCTCTAAACTTTGACGGAATAACACCAAAGGCGACAAGACCCTAAGGAAGCCAAGTCAGAAGTAAACCGAAGGTAAGAGTCGTGGAACAAGTACTCTGTTTAGGTACGTGTTCCCATTCAAACGAGCGGAGTGGACGACACGCAGGGGGGCAGAAGCATCGTTGGAAGAAGGCGATGCGGGACTTGCTTGAACGTAGGTGGCCAAAGCCAGAAGGCCGACCAATCTGGCGGGGGTCAGCATTCGGGGAAACGTTTAACGTTCTCCCAGAGTCCTAGTGGTCATTACTTTATAGTTTGAGGATGCCGGTTCTCCCCACACGAACATTTGATAGGTGTCAACCAATAGCCGCACGATCGGCGCTCTCTGAACTCTGTAAATTTATGCAACGGGCATGGTGGGAGGCGTTCTTGTCATGCACATGAACATTCGAGTACATTCTGTACCCCGTCATTCAGGAAGATGAGCCTCGCGGTTACGATTGAAGATGAAGATGAGCACAACTGGGTGTTAGCATTAAACGATTGCCGCATCACATGATAATACGACAAGTTCGCAATGCGGCGCATTTTGATTTCGATACCATACCACGGGTATCAGCGCATCTTTGATATTACCTTTTGTGGAGTTTTCACAAATGGGCTTAACAGTAAGTAGATTTCACGAAGAACGTCAATCAACATTGCTAAAATTACAACAAGACACAAGCAATGTTCCTTCAGGCGTTGAGATCACATTTCCCAGCACGCAACGCGCACCACATGGGCTGCAATGGGATGGGCTTAATTCCACGCCGTTCAAAGCGGAACGCGATATCATGAAGTCGGGGAAGGGCCTTGCCGACGTCGCCTCCCGGGCCTGACCAGAATACCTATTACATATGTTTCAATATACAAGATCAGTAACAAATAAGTGTGAAACGACAAACCTCAGCAGGCGACGCAGCCCGTGGCCAAAGCATAGTGTCTAAATTTGATGGGCCCGACTGCTCGGTCCAGAGAAGGGACTGACCTGAATAAGATATCAATGCTAACTCTGATGGGTGTGAGGATTGTAGTCGTACCTCCGAGTACAAGCTTATGCTGATCTTCAGTCAGATTTGCGGTTGGATTGAATGTATACGACTAAGGGCATAAGTATATATGTGATAGAGGTGCTGGCTGCGACACTTACTTTTTGCCAGGTCTTGAAAGGATCACACCAACTGTTCCCTAGCGGGTTTTGGCCTACCCAGCCACCACCACCACAGTCGAGGTAAAAGTAATCAGAGGCAGCGTGGACAAACTTGTGGCCCTTCTGTGCCACGGCTGCAGCGTTTTGAGAAGAAATCCACACTCTATTGTAAAGAAGATTATTAAGTTGATTTCGGAAATGTGGAAAAGGCGGCGCACAAGGCAATGGTATCATTGGCAAGAGTGACAGGATGATCAAGAACCATTTCTGCTGATGTATTAGACGAAAAACCACTTCTGCGAGGCCACGAAACCCTACCTTCCCACACGACAACTCTCTTTCCCGCGTCTCTCAGTACTTTGTGGGTAACTTGGGTAAATGTGTCAAGCGCCTGTTCAAGGGTCTTTCCTTGCGCAGCTGAAGTATAATGCAAAGTGAATCATAGTACCTAAAATACTCTCACTGACTTACCTAAATCATCCTGTGTAGGTTTGTCTTGATCGTAACAGTTGGTATTGATCTCATCTCCACCAGTGCTGAACAATTTGGATTTGAACATTGAAGCAGCAGCTTTAAGCAGAGAGGCTGTAAAGTTCGTAGTTGAAGATGATGCCAAGCGAAGCTGTCCGGCAGGTGGTTCTTGTTGATAAGCACAAGTTAGTTGTAAAAAAAAAAATCACAAGTCGGATTGTTACCGTTAGCGAACCGAGTCCACGGAGAACTCTCGAAGCAAGCGATATGCTCAGGGTGGGACTCTGCAATGATGGCAGTGTGGCCGGGGGTGTCGATCTCAGCCATGACGTCAATACCTCGCTAGCGACCGCGTTAAGTGCTGATAGGTGCATCAGGAAAGAAAAAAAAAATACACACTGCGGCAGCATACTCGACAATATCTTTCACATCGCTTGGCGTATACACCTGTGACGGAGAGTATGCACCCGTTTGGGATAGTTCGGTAAAGCCAGGCACGACCAGAGGGAAGGACTGGGAGTCTACAACATGCCAATGGAAAGTATTGATCTGGGCCAAGCCTTGAATAAGAGATTTCTTTAGATGTGATTATCAACATGCCTTGACCCAACTCATGGCATCAAGAGTACGCTTGATGTCTGCCACGGGGAAGCTTTTCATTTGCGCTGTTAGATAGAAGATAGGCACAACAAGCCAGAACGTACTAATTCCGAGAAGTGTCTAGATGCAAGCCCCGATAGGGCTAGGTGAATTTTCAATGGGTTAGGAAGTTGTTGGAAAGGACAAAGCTGACGCACATAAACTGGAGCATCAGTAATATCTAAAGGCGCCTCAAGCGTATAAGTAGCTCCCTCCCAATCATACCAAAGTTGGCTGAAAGTTGTCAAACCGCGTAGAAGACCCAATGTGGAGTTGGCCCTCAAGGACGCGGCAGATCCATCAGCGGGGACTGTAAGGGTATAACCCTCGACACGAGACTCGACATCCGCGACAGCTTCTTCGGAAATGCTCCGAACTTTTGCTTTGCTTGTGAGGCTTACGGCGAGTGTGCTGAGAGATTTTGCTCCGCGAATAGCTTTTTCGGATGAAGCCCCGCGGTCCGGGACGAGTGCTTGAAGTTTGTCGTTGCGGAGAAACCCAGAGGTGCGGGAAACAGCAGCTACGAGATCTGATGGAGGGCTGGCAACTGAAAGCTTGATGGAAAACGAGGGCGATAGACGAAGTGGTGTTGAGCCCGACGAAATTTGCCGTGGCTGAGGCCAGAGGGCTATACTCGGCGCAGCGACGAGCAAAATTTGGAGTATAACGAGGGGTAGCATTTGCAGCGTCCATTTCCGGGTTGAATGGGCTGTATATATAGATGAATGGTGGTAAGCCACTGGTAAGCCGCTTATACATATTAGAAGGGTCGGCTCCATGAGCCCACCTGCTCCCATCGCTCATATGATCCCGAGAGCACATTGTCCTCGTAGCTGTCTCATCAGAGCACATTGTGTCTTTTTTCAAGTCACGAAAAGCGGAGAAAAGAAGCTTTTGACCCTTAATTTTAGTTGATCGATCTTATTGTAGCCTACTGGCTTGAAAAAGGTAGCACATGGCAACTACATAAATCGTACCTCCTACTAGAGATTTTTCTCTAGCAATGATTTTGCCCCTACACCGATTAAGCATATCACCCAAACCCCAAACACGTCAATCGCTTGCTAATCTTACAACTTGACACAAACAATGATGTTCTTTCAAGAATCTTCATCACATTTCCCAGCACGCAACGCGCACCACTTGGGCTGCAATGGAATAGGTTTGACGCCACGCTTTTCAAAACGGAATGCGATATCGTGAAGCCTAGGAAGCGCCTTACCAAGGTCACCTCCCGGTCCCGACCAGAATACCTACGTGCGTTCTGGTATGTAAGGCGAAGGACAGATGGTTGTGAAGTGACGAACCTCCGCAGACGATGCGGCACGTGGCCAAAGCTTAGTGTCCAGGTTGGACGGACCGGACTGTTCGGTCCAGAGAAGGGATTGTCCTAGAGGCTGTTTGACAAAACGACAAAAAGGATCACTCTAAACATACCTCCGAGGACGAGCTTGGTCTGCGCAGCAGTTAAATTTGCAGTAGGATTGAATGTATACGCCTTTGTAGAAGCGATCAACAGTCTCCGAGGTGAGAATGATCAAGGAAAGGGACACGTGCCTTTTGCCAGGTCTTGTAGGCACCACACGAGCTATCACCCAACGGGTTTTTCCCCAGCCAACCACCACCACCACAGTCAAGGTAGAAATAATCAGAGGCTGCATGAACGAGCTTCCGACCTTTCTGTGCGACAGACGCAGCATGTTGTGAAGAGATCCAAACTCTAGCGAAAGAATCAGAAGCTGGCACTGTCGAGAGAAACACAGCATACAGTGTAATACTATCATTGGCAAGAGTGACAGAATGATCGAGAACCATTTCTGTCGATTCATTGGACCAACAATACATTTTGTAAGAGTGACAACCCACCTTCCCAAACAACAGCTCTTTTCCCCACATCTTTCAGTACTTTGTGAGTAGCTTGTGTAAATGTGTCGAGTGCCTGCTCGATGTCCTTCCCTTGCGCGGCTGCGTAAATGATTTAAATGGCATCTTGGGAGTATAGTTTACGGAGAATACTCACCGAGATCTGTCTGTGTCGCCTGATCTTGAGCGTAGCATCTAATATTGACTTCATCTCCACCAGTGCTGAACAGGGTAGAAGGGAACATTGAAGCAGCGGCTTTGAAAAGGGAGGCAGTAAAATTCGTGGTTGCAGCCGACGCAAGACGGAGCTGTCCTGCAGGAGGTTCTTGTTTGCAAAAGTGAGGCTAGGTAAGGAGCTACGCAAATTGAGCTAGTTACCACCCGCAAATCGAGACCATGGAGAGCTTTCAAAGCAAGCAATGTGCTCTGGATGAGATTTTCCGATTACAGAGCTATGGCCTGGGGTATCAATTTCAGCCATAACATCAATACCTCGCTGACGGTGAAACAAAGTAAGCCTTGAAAGACAACACGAAAGGGGAACAGCTCATACTGCAGCAGCATACTCAACAATATCCTTCACATCACTAGGTGTGTACACCTCTGATGTAGAGTATGCACCTTTTTGAGATAGCTCGGTGAAGCCTGGGACAACTAGAGGGAATGACTGGGAGTCCACGACATGCCAGTGAAAGGTATTGATCTGATGCAAGCTTTGAGTCAGGTGCTTGCTGAAATGCGATTATATGACGTACCTTGACCCAGCTCATGGCATCAAGAGTACGCTTGATATCCGCCACCGGGAAGCTTGTTGTTCGCCCCGTCAGGAAAAAGTGATGAGGATAGGACAAAGCGTACTAATTACGGGAAGTGTCTAAATGCAACCCTCGATAGGGCTACGCAATCGTTCAATGTACTAGCATATCAGCGAGATGAAGCAGACACACGTAAGCTGGAGAGTCAACAATATTAAAAGGTGCCTCAAGAGTGTACGTGCTCCCATCCAGATCATACCAGATTTGGCTGAAAGTTGTCAGACCACGAAGAAGACCAAGTGTGGAGTTGGCCTTTAAGGACGCAGCGGATCCATCAGCAGGAACAGTTAAGGTGTAGCTCTCAACGCGAGACTCCACATCCACGACGGCTTCTTCGGAAATGCTCCGAACTTTTGCTTTACTTGACAAGCTCACGGTGAGCGTGCTTAGGGATTTTGCACTATGGACGGCCGTTGCTGATGAAGCCCCGCGGTCGGGGACAAGTGCTTGAAGTTTGTCATTTTGGATAAACCCCGAGGTACGAGAGATTGCATCTAATAAATCTTGTGGAGGGTTTGAGATTCCAGAAATCTGGATGGAAAACGAAGGTGAAAGACGAAGTGGTGTCGATCCCGACGCAATCTGTCGAGGTAGGGGCCAGAGTGCTATGATTGGTGTCACCACAAGTAACAAGTGGTAAATGAGGAGGGACAGCATCGTTGTAAAGTCTGGCTCTGGCTGATGTGCTTAAGTAGCTTTATATGGTGGCAGGCCACCCACGGATAGGAGAAGCAGCTCCATGAGTCCATTGCTCATATGATCCCGAGAGCACATTGTTGCACAATCAGTGCATCAGAATATCTTTGTCGGTGTAGCCTATGTGTATTCTTAAGCCATTGGTGGTGACTTTGACTGGAATACATCAGTTGGGTGTCATTAGTAGAATGGGGAGTTTGTAATGCTGTTAGTGTTGCCACGGTCCGGCCTCGCGATTCGCGTAGTAACCCTATCACGTGGGCGTAAAGATTTTTTTTTTTTTACTTCTCGTCTATCGCTACTGTAGAGCGCAACCCGGCAATGACTGCAACGGATGACTTTCGTAACCCCTTGTTCATCAATCTACATCGTCAAACCAAAGTTTTACTGTCGACCGTCCCGATCTCTTCAAAATATGCAACTGATTTACTCAGCGCAAAGTCTAATATAGATCTATTGAACACCTTATCTCGGTTGTTGACTCTACCGTCTTTGACAATTTCAATCGCAAAACTCTTCAGACCAATTCTATTCGATCTCTGTGCAAGATGGCTGGAGAACCCACAAAACTCAGAGGAACAGTTTGTTGCGCTATGCCTCATGCTAGAAAATCACGAAGAATTATTCCCGTTCGTTGCATGCTTAGCCGATTTTTCTACCTACTCTCATCTACTTTCCAGGATTCTATATCGAATAATCACCTCGCCCATGTTTAACGAGGGACCATTAGTCGCCGTATTTGGGCCTTCGTTCTCACCAGACGTATCTCGTCTTCAGCGGTTATTGCTCGCTTATTATAGGCTTCTTCGAGCAAACCGTGAACTACCAATACTCCTGTTGTGGCCTTTATCCCCCCTCTCTCAATTAATCTGGAATTCCGACTTGTGTAATGGCACTAGGCTTCTTGCCATACTTTGTTATGCCCTTCAGAGTGGCATGGGTGAAGCTGAGCGAGAGGCAATGGAAAAGGAGGTATTGGGGGAACAATATTCAGTCGACTGCGAGATGGAATATGGATCAAATATAGATGGCAGCATAGAGCAAGTTGATGGGTGGATTATGCCCGTGGTGGAGTTGCAACGTATTAGAGGTTTCCGGCAGGCAATCGCGCATGAAGACCATGGTTATTACACATACGACGAAGGAGAGCATTCAACACCATTAAAACCTTCAGAGCTTAGGTGATTACCCGTATTTATGTAGCCTATCCGCTATTGCTCACTGCTTTACTAGCGCGCACATTGTTGACGCTCATGGCGTTTTCCTTCTTCGAAGCACTAATGTTCCCCGCATATCAAAATCCATTATAGTACCTACACCTACCACAACAAAGGCCTTGCAATCACTTGCCTTACATCTCTCTCTTCGCTTACCGACCCTGTTGACTTCCCCCCCATCTTCTGGAAAGTCACTTTTCCTCACCCATCTCGCTGACCTCATCCATCCGGGTGTCGGAACACAGATCGTTACAATACACCTAGCCGATACGTCCCTTGACCCCCGCGCCCTTCTTGGTTCATATGTTTCGTCTCCGATGCAGTCAGGCGCGTTTGAGTGGAAGGAAGGGGTCCTTGTTCGAGCTATGCAAGAAGGCAAGTGGGTAGTCTTCAAGGATATTGATCGAGGGAGCAACGAGGTCCTTGGTGTTATCAAACCTCTTGTGGAGTCACTTCAGTTGGGTAAATGGATTGGAGGCCGAGCGTCATTGGAAGTCCCCAGTCGTGGGAGGGTCATCGCAGCAGATAGCTTCGCTCTTTTCGCTACAAGGTCAATACAACCCTTAAGAAATGGCCTATCTACTCCACCTACGTTCTTTGGAGCTCACAAGTTCCACGAGTTGCTAATCTCGTCACCGTCTGGCGAGGAGCTGTGTACCATACTTGACTCACGGTTTCCTCGACTTGCAGGCAATGCGAACATCGCCCTTATGCGGCTTTGGGAGTCTATCAGAAGCTTAGGCTCCGCTGCGTCAACGCGCCATGTGGGTCTACGCGAGCTCGAGAAGTTTTGTCTCCGTGTCGAGATGCTTCTCCCGTCTTCATACCAGCCCATGAACATCGACCTTGACGAAACCAGTACATCTTCTCTAACATCCATCTTCACAAACCCCGTACTACGCGAGGATATTTATCTTGAAGCGCGGGACGTCTTCTTTGGCGCCGGAGCACTCACCTCGAGTGCACAGGCGCTCTCAGAGGCTTTCGCCGATACTATTGCTAACCATCTCGGCCTCGAACCTGATCGTCGCGACTGGGTTCTTTCTGGACGAACTCCAGATCTTGACATTTTAAAGGACGTGAATGGTAATATCACGGTGGTACGCATCGGACACACTCTTCTACCTGCCTACCCGGCAAAAACCAGCGTTGTACCACCCACCTTGCGGCCCTTTGCACTTCACAAACCAGCGATATCTCTTCTCTCACGGATAGGAAAGGCTGTGTCTCTAGCGGAGCCTGTGCTGCTGACGGGAGAGACGGGAACTGGGAAGACAAGCATCGTGACTTATCTAGCATCGCTCCTGCGGCGTCCGCTGATCTCGCTCAATTTATCGCACCAAACAGAGTCTTCCGACCTACTGGGCGGATTTAAACCAGTAGACGCGCGGATCCCAGGCGCGGGCCTACAACAAAGATTCTTGGATCTATTTGGCGGGACATTTAGCAGGAGGAAGAACGAAAAATTTGAAACAGAAGTCAGGAAGGCAGTCGCTAACGCTAAATGGAAGCGGGCAGTTGGTTTATGGAAGGAAAGTAGTCGGCTGGCGAAGGAGAGGATTCAGTCCAAAGGGAATGAGGAACATATGTACGTGACTTCGTACGAGATACTAGAATGGCCGCACTGAACCACTGGACAGGGATAATCCTAAGGCCGAAACGCCGCGGAAGAGGCGCAAGGTTGAACTGAACGTTTCAGCGGATAGCTGGGACTCATTTATTCATGATGTGGAGGAATTCGATAGCCAATTTGTTCAAGGAAAAGGCAAATTTGCGTTTAGTTTTATCGAGGGTCCATTGATCAAAGCTCTGAGGTCTGGTGCTTGGTGGGTACCTCTTGACTATATACACATTCAGTGGTTTAAACATCAACAGGATATTACTTGATGAAATCAACCTTGCAAGCCCGGAAACCTTGGAATGCATAACCGGTTTGCTACATAGCCCGACGGCCTCTATCACTCTCACCGAACAAGGCTCACTAGAACCCGTTCCTCGTCACCCTGACTTTCGTCTTTTCGCATGTATGAATCCTGCGACCGACGTTGGAAAGAAAGACCTCCCTGCCAACATCCGCTCTCGTTTCACCGAGATCGACGTTCCCCCTCCTGACACCGATAGAGACACTCTTCTAAGCATCATTAATCAATACATTGGTGCACATGCTGTGAGCGACAAGGGTGCGGTCATGAATGTCGCAGAATTTTATATCGCTGTGAAGGATCTCGCTGAGAAGCGCCAGATAGTCGACGGTTCCAGTCACAGGCCGCATTACAGTATGCGTACCCTTGCTCGCGCACTGACATTCGCCTCGGATATAATCAGCACATTCACTCTTCGGCGAGCGATTTGGGAGGGCTGCTTGATGGCGTTCACAATGGTTCTTGACGAGCCTAGCGCGGAACTAGTCACTGTCCTGGCTCAGAAACATCTTTTGGCCGGCGTGCGCAATGTCAAGTCAATGTTGACCAAGGAACCCCAAGTGCCTCACTCCCATTCCATCGACGAGTACGTAAAGTTTGGCCCTTTCCTCCTCGAAAAAGGGCCCCTGGCGGAGGATCCAGTCGAAGACTATGTCATGACGCCTTCCGTGGAAACAAAACTCATCAACTTGGCGAGAATAATTCTTACTCGCAAGTTCCCCATTTTGATTGAGGGTCCCACTTCAAGTGGTAAGACTAGCTCTGTCGAATACCTTGCCAAACGGACGGGACATCGATTCGTTCGCATCAATAATCATGAGCATACAGACATACAAGAATACATCGGTTCCTACGTGTCAGATCCTCAGACCGGCAAGCTTGTATTCAAGGACGGGCTCCTCGTCCGTGCTCTCCGCAATGGCGATTGGGTTGTGCTTGATGAACTCAACTTGGCACCCACAGATGTCCTGGAAGCCCTTAATCGTTTGCTCGACGATAATCGGGAACTTGTTATTCCTGAAACGCAGGAAGTCATAAAACCTCATTCTCATTTCATGCTTTTCGCCGCTCAAAATCCTCCAGGCTTGTACGCCGGGAGGAAGGTTCTATCAAGGGCATTCCGGAACCGCTTTCTTGAAGTCCATTTCGATGATGTACCCCAAATCGAGCTCGAGACAATCCTTTACCAGAGATGTCGTATTGCGCCTTCGTACGCGAAACGTATCGTCAACGTGTTTCATGAATTGCAAAAACGACGTCAGTCCAGCCGAGTATTTGAGAGTAAAGAAGGATTTGCAACATTGCGTGACTTGTTCCGTTGGGCAGGCCGGGACGCTGTTGGATATCAAGAACTTGCTGAGAATGGATATATGTTGTTAGCCGAGCGCGCCCGGAGGGACGATGATAAAGCCGTTGTTAAGGAAGTTATCGAGTCTATAATGAATGTCAAGATCGACGAGCACACCATGTACGACATCCACCGAACTGGCATCGACACTCTACCATACCTCGGATGTTCCATTCCGACCACACCCGACGTCATCTGGACTAGTGCTATGCAACGGCTTTTCGTACTGGTATCCCGGGCTCTCCGTTTTAATGAACCTGTTCTTCTTGTGGGAGAAACTGGTGCGGGTAAAACCTCAGTTTGCCAGACGTATGCAGACGCCACTTCCAAGCGTCTACTCGGGGTCAACTGCCACCAAAACACTGAGACTGCCGACCTTATAGGTGGTCTTCGTCCAGTTCGTAACCGGAGGGCGAAGGAAGCCGAAATCCTTAAAGACGCATCAGAGCTTCTTCGCGAGATAGGAAGCTTTGACTTACCCCGTTCATTCGAGGATCTTGACTCCATCCTGAAGTCTACACTGAAGTTGGGTTCATTGCCCACGGAACATCAGAGCTGCATCAAATCTCTGCAGGCTAGGCTCCATCATCTTCAATCAATTTTTGAATGGCACGATGGTCCGCTTATTGAAGCGATGCGTAACGGGGATGTGTTCCTTCTAGATGAAATTTCTCTCGCAGATGACTCTGTCCTGGAACGGCTCAACAGCGTCCTTGAACCCGGAAGAACAATCGTACTCGCTGAGAAAGGTGGAGGGGACGAATTTATCTATCCCGATATCCAAGCTAGTAGCAACTTTAGCCTCGTGGCCACCATGAACCCGGGTGGCGATTATGGGAAAAAAGAGCTCTCTCCCGCTTTGCGAAACCGCTTCACGGAAGTTTGGGTTCCTCGGGTCGAAAGTCGACAAGACCTTGAACTCATAGTCAGTAATTTATGGACACATGACGATCTGAAGCCTTATACAGCCCCTCTTCTCGACTTTGTTGAATGGCTCTACTCCCGAGTTGGTGACCACTCAGTGGTTGGTTTGCGGGATATTCTCGTGAGTAGACGGGTTCATTACCCCTGTGCTATACAGTCTGAACTCCGTTAGGCTTGGGTCAATTTCAGCAATGCAATGCATCATCCCGATCAAGATGGTTGCCCGTCGACTAACTCGCTATTTGTGAGACACCACCTTTCTCTTTCTTTACAAGTTGGCTGATGCGTGTGGCCTTCTTGTAGCATCACGCTGCTCATATGACGCTACTAGACGGCCTCAGTTCGTTGCCCCAATTATCAGCCTTTACCAAAGAAAGCCTCCGGCAACTTAGAAGCGATGCGCTATCTAAACTAATGGATATCGCTCCTTCTCCTGATGTTGGCGCTTCATTCTCTCCTAGCAAACCATCTACATCCATCCAAATCGGACCGTTCTCGATTCTTAAGGGAGACGGAGAAACAACTGCCCAGTTATTCAATTTCCAAGCGCCAACTACCCAAAGTAACGCCGTGCGTATAATTCGTGCCTGCCAGGTTCCAAAACCAATCCTCCTTGAGGGTAGCCCAGGTGTTGGAAAGACGAGTCTTGTCTCGGCTTTAGCGAACATCTGTGGTTATGAGTTGTGCCGTATCAACCTGTCCGACCAAACGGACCTCGTAGACTTGTTTGGTTCTGACCTTCCAGTGGAGAAAGGAGGGCTAAAAGAGTTTGCATGGAAGGACGCAGAGTTCTTAAGAGCTCTACAGGAAGGTCGTTGGGTCCTACTCGATGAAATGAACCTTGCGCCGCAAGCTGTCCTTGAGGGCCTCAATGCAGTCTTAGATCATCGAGGAACAGTTTACATTCCCGAACTTGGACGCTCTTTTACCCGACACCCTGCGTTCCGGATCTTCGCTGCCCAGAACCCTCTCAACCAAGGCGGAGGTCGCAAGGGACTCCCGAAGTCCTTTGTCAACCGCTTCACCAAGGTCTATATCGAAGAGCTGACATCTAGCGATCTTTTAGTGGTTTGCCAACATATATTTCCGGAACTTGATGAAAGCATGCTGCGTCGCATGATATCATACACCATTCAGCTTCAGGAAGCAACTAGTACTCAACGCAACTTAGGAAGGGATGGCGGTCCATGGGAATTCAATCTACGTGATATCGTCCGATGGGGTCGCCTAGTTCGTGCCGCCGAACCACCTCTCTATCCGTCAAGTTATCTCCGCTCTGTTTACCTTCACCGCTTCCGAAACGATCAAGACAGAAGACAGGCCTGCTCGTTGTATAATAAAGTGTTCTCAACATCCATCGACTTACCCGACGACGCCGTCCATATATCTCTGACTCCAAAACATTTGCAAGTAGGACTTTTTGTTACTCAGCGCAGGAATGTGGTTTCATCTTCAACACCTGGGCGTATCTTAAAAATGCAAACGCCTGTGCTGGAAAGTCTTGGACACTGTATATCGCAATCTTGGTTGGCGATCCTCACCGGGCGTCCCGATAGTGGCAAGACCAATGTGGTGAGGCTATTGGCTCATTTGACAGGAAATACACTACAAAAAATTTCCGTGAACGGCTCTACTGACATTATGGATATCCTTGGAGGCTTTGAACAGGTTGACCTACGTGGAAGTGCTTGGCGTCTGATCGACGATGTGATATCTGTGTTCGATGATCAGTTTCGTTCAACCGTGGGCTCCAAACTTGACTCCAGCCCGGTGCACAAGCTGAAGAAGGCTCGCGAGGCTGGTTTTACTCTTCAGCAACTTCTACGACTAACCTCTGGATGTATCGCCGATCTTCTAGCCTATTCCCCGGCCGCTGTTGCTCTTCAGGGTGAGGCTGGCCGTTTACTTGACGCCTTGAATACTACAGGCCGCTTCGAATGGGTCGATGGTCCGCTAGTGCAAGCGATGAAACATGGACACTGGGTATTAATGGACGGCGCTAACTTATGTAGTCCCTCCGTTCTCGATCGCCTTAATTCCCTTTGTGAGGAAAACGGTGTTCTAACGCTGAGTGAACGCGGCTACGTCGGAGGGAACATGGAAATATTGAAACCACACCCAGACTTTCGCTTGTTCATGACTGTTGACCCTCAATATGGCGAACTTTCCCGGGCCATGCGCAACAGAGGAATTGAAATATCTCTGCTATTTATTCCTACGTCAGATGATCATCAGGTTCTTCGTGACTTCAGGCGATTGCCATTAGCATCATCACCAATCGTGGACGACTGTAAAGCCAGTTGCCTGCTTTTTGAAGGAGCAAGGAGGGGCCTATCTGGTTTGGGTAACATAGTGCCATCCCCGATCATAGCGACCTCTGGATGTGCCCTTGACCAACAATCCATTCTCTCGAGTCTAACTGATCAAGGGCCAATGATCGTCACCTCCTTTGTAGCATCTTCGAAGCTTACGGATGCCCATCTGTTTTTCGCGGCCCGCACAACACCTCCTTCATCTCTCAACGTTCTAGATCGTTCATTATCACGATTCCATCGCAACTCAGCAACTAAAAACGCCGATCGTGTTCGCTCTTTGATGAACACCTTCTCCACTAGCTACTTCACCAAAGCTCTCGTACGTCTACGTACAACACTTTCTTTGTCAGAGACACTATCGTCAGATCTCGTCTTTTCTCAGGTCAGCAGACTTTTTGCTATGTTCAGAGTCTCTCTTTGTTGATATCGCATGTATAACTGTATCATGAATATAGCCAATGGACATTTGCCTAACGGCCCCGCCGTGTACCAATAAAAGACTTGAACATGAAGCAGTTTCAAGTGCACACGATAATTTTCTTCAAGCCCTTGACCTCTCCGTTGCACTATTCCTAGACGTTGAAGACCAAGTTAGTATCAAGAGTGTAACTCGTCATGATCACACTCCGAAAGAAAGCCACATTGCAGAAAAGGTCTCCTTAGTATTATCAGCTATCCATATCACCAGCCGCATCACGTTTGAAGCTTTAGCTAGTGGCACGCCGAACCTAGTGAGTAGTACTCTGTTATAGGCTACAATCCGGATGCTCATCTTTCCAGCATGACCTCAGATTGTCTTCATTACTTCTGAGCTATGGTCGTCACCTTCGCAGAGTCATCACATCAGTTCCCCTGGGGTTTTCGGCCCTTCACGCTACCTGTCAGTGGATCATAGACGCAGTCAGAGACAGCTCCTCGTCATTCAGCCACATAACGGACCAAGCTATTGCGTTGAGAGATGCCATTTCCCCCACAACAGGCCTCGGACTGATTGAAATATGGCGTTCATTAACTCCAGACTCATCACTTGGTGGCTTGTCCGCCGACAACGAAGTCATGCATCATCTGAGTACCCACTTCAAAGATAAAGAGGCTCAGAGTAAGCACACATCGTTTTGTATGCCATCAGAGTGATTGATTGCCATATAGAGCTCCAGCGGCAAGCTTTTAACTTGATCGCCTTGCAAAGTATGTCTACCACCATGACGAAGGAAAACGCTGCAATACTTTTTGCTCTCCGCAAGGAAATGGAGTCGGTATGTTGCACGTCGTCTATCGTTCAGCAAGGCCGTTAACGGTGTGAGCCTATAGCACTCGCAGGCTCAGAACGAGTGGGAAGAACAGGCGGTGAAGGTTGATCCGCCCACGCTCATCGCTGAGCTTGGAATTTTCTGCTCAACAAAAGATCTTCAGGTACAGATCCAACGTGTCCTTACTTGTTTGCTTATCACCTATTTGCGCTAGTCGTCAACCAATATATTTTTGGAGTTACTTGATATTGCTTGCGACGGTAATGGAGGATTGCATCGGCTGATGACCTACCAACATCTCATATGGACGCGCCAGGCAGGCCATCGTTTGTGACCTCTCTTTGCCTTACTATTAATCACTCATGCTTAAATAGGTACTAACGCCATCCTCGCCAAAATACAAATACAATGGCTAAGCGCGCTGTGGGATACTTCGTCACACTACGATGTAAGATTTCTAAGTGGATCGATACCCGCGAGTATCTTGTTGAAGGGTCTCTACTAGTTACCCAATGGACCAGCGGTGCTTTTGCGTCCGACGCAGCTGATGGCAACTCTTTCCATATGGTATCTGTCTTTAATCTCCTCCCATTCAAAAGCTTATCTTCACATACCTCCAGTGATTGGACTCACAAGCCGCTGTTTTTGTTAGAGGACTACACTGCAGAACTAAATCGCTATTCGCGTGTGCTTCTTCTGAAAACAGAAAAAGACACTCAAAGAATCCTCGAACTTGCAAACCTCCTCTTCCAATCTATTGTTTTGGTTAGTCAAGATATCTATTTGGGTCTGGTTCTGTGTCTAAAGATATGTGCTACAGATCGCCGATTGTTTTGCAGATTCCTTTCCTCATGCCGTATATGACGCAATGTACCATTTGAGCGCGGGTTCGGCAAAGGAGTTGGGCTCTTCAGCTGACAAGCTTTTAGAGCTCCTATCACACTCTGATAACCCATCGCTTCAAAGCACCGTCGAGCGTTACCTGCGTCTACCTTTAGAACGCTTTCAGGGCAACGATTCTGGAGTGTTGTCAGCCGTGGACCTAGGGTTTTGCTGGCTCCAGCTGGGTATGCTCACTATGGATCTTTTCGTACCAGATGTTCCACTCGACCCTGCGGCAATTCAGACTTACACTACAGAGCGATGGCGCGAAGAGAAGGAGCTTATCCAAGCTCAGCTCGGTCTTCATCAATCGTGGGAGGCGATCATGACGGGTAGCACACATAGTGATCTTATCGGTCATCTTAAATTCATGTTGGACGACATATCTTCTAAATTATCGGGGACACCATCTTATCCTCTTCGAACTGACACTTCCCGGCTAAAGATGTTTTGGTCGGAGGTGAATCAGTTTCGCAATCAGGTCTTGCCACAGTCTACGCTATACAAACTGGTCGAATCGCTACAATCTGGTAACCGAGATGCTATTTTACAAGAAGAGGTCCTTCAAAAGTCCATGGATGGGTTTTGCCAGCGTCTTAACGCGGTCTATGTGGATTATTCGGATCTGTCACGTCCAACGCTTTTAGCCATTCACTATGTCCGTATGGGTTTGCGTTTTATAACCCATTGGGCTTTCGAAAATACTGCTGCTCTCAAGTCACATATGCCTATACTTGTTTCATTCCCGACAGCACACAGTTCTGCTGCAATATGCGTGGAAGACGAAACAACCGCACAAGGAGTTAACACTCTGCTACTCACACTATCCGCTGTCTCATCAGAGTGGTCGATGGGAATATTCCCGATGGACATTTTGGAAACGACCTACAGAAAATTATTTGGGCTGTGGCTCATTGACCGTGCCAAGGGACACGAAGCAGACAAGGCGGCCTCGTCTCTTTATCGACACAAAGACATAGATTATGATGGCATGAGAGAAGCTGAGCTAGAAGAGCACGAGTTTCTCTCAATGTTTCCATCCTTCGAAGACGTCCTGGAAGTCGAAAACGAGGTGTCAACAGAAAATTCTTCCCCGGCTTCTACTCTTGTGTCACCAGCGGCAATGAGTCAGCTTGTTTCTCTACACCACACATTTTTTGGCACGTCGCATGGACCCTCTGGGATAACTCAATTCAAAGAGACCAGAAAACTCGTACTGGCGTCACTGATCCACTCTTCGGCGTCTTCTCTCCCCGGAACCCTCGATGATGAAAGCCTTCCATTCCAGCTTGGCATTTTGCACGATCGCCTCCGTAGGCTAGAAGGGAAAGAGTGTACCAGCGGACGTACACATAACTTCTATGCAGATTCTAATATCCCCGAGGTAAAGAAGGCGGCTCTCGTTGTCATTGCGTTGAAAGATCGGCTGGATAAAATCTTAGAGCAATGGCCCGATCAAATGGTACTCCACCATCTAAAATCCCGCTGCAACGTTGTCCTAGCACTTGATCTGCATAGTCCACTTGCCAAAGTCCTTTCTGCTCTTGAACAGCTCCTACTACAGACGCAAGACTGGGAAATGTATGCTAACCGAGAAAATACACTAAAGGCAAGCCAACAAAGTTTGACCGAACTCATTGTTGAATGGAGGCGGCTTGAGCTGTCCTGCTGGCGGGGTCTGCTAAACTCCCAGCTGAAACTATCCGCACAAGGGGTCAACGAATGGTGGTTTAGGCTGTATGATGTCACTCTTCAGGGTCCTCTACACGCCTCCGAAGAGGCCAGCGAAAGCACCGGAGGTTTGGAGCAATACTTGAATAGCCTTGTTCCTCTCCTTGATGACTTCATTCGCACGAGCTCTCTTGGGGAATTTGACACACGAATAGGACTTCTTCAGAGTTTTGAGGCTTTCGTCCAGTGCATTTGTAATCATAAAACGGGAGAGCAGCAACGTGTACTTGATCGCGTCCGTCGCATCTTGCACTCGACTATCTGCTACTATGGCATGTTCTCCGTACAAATTCGGTCTTATCTCAATGACCAGCATGACACCTTGGAGAAGGAGGTCCTTGGACTGATCAAACTGGCAAGCTGGAAGGATATCAATGTTCAAGCTCTCAAAGCTAGCGCGCAACGTAGTCACCATCACCTTTACAAAATCATCCGGAAATTCCGCGATACCCTTAAATTGCCCATATTGGATCGCTTGAAGGTCATGACTGTAGACTCCCTAGAGACAGCTCCTGATTTCCTCTCTCCTCAATCTGCACCCATGAATCAGCCCGACGGCGACCACCTGCTCGACCCTCCCAAGGTCTTCAAAAAGTTCGAGGCCCTTGTCGCTACTCGCATCCGCCCATTCATTTACTCTAATTCTGCAAATTTCGTGGACGGTCTTGCTGAAGACATAATTATGACTACTAAGGATCTCTCCGAAATCTCGGTCCCAGTCAGTTTACCAGCAGAGCAGCAAAGAAAGCAGCAAAAAGCGCTGTTGGTTAGAAAAAGGAAGGCCTGGAGTGATCTCCTCAAGGAGCTGAAACGCGTTGGTTTCTCGGCTGGCCTTAAGCCTGACACACTACGCCAAAATGCAGACTCTCGTTGGCTCCGGGAACAACCGATCATTCCCGACAGTGATGAGTACATGCCTTTGACCTGGAAAACTGATCGTTACTTTGCTCGACTCTACGGTTCGCTACCAGATCTACGATCGTCGCTGTCGAATCACCACCAGGATCTAACGACCCGCGAGCTTCAGAGAGGAATTATGTTCCTCGAGTCTGCTTTCTCTATGGGAATTGAGCTGCGCTCAAGGTGCGTGTTTTTCAAATCATATTCAATCTTGTCCTAACAAAACCGTAGGTTATCAACTGCCTTGGAAAAGTATTGTGAGTTGGAGCGGATAGTGAAGCGGCTGAACATGTTGATTTCGCACCCGACGGGATTGATGACTGGTGGGAACCTTCTGGACCACGTGCAGAGCGTCGCAAATGTCCTAGCCAGGCTCACCAGTGCCCTGGAAGAAACCATAGATGGCGTTCATACCCACATCGCTCTAAATCCAAAAAATGCACCTCCTGATACCTTAAAAGAAGAAGTGGCTGCTGCCAAACATCTGACAGACGCGTTGAGGCGTCGCTTTGCCGTAGTAATGGAAAATATGAAGCTCACTTCTCCTCCAATTTTACTGGAGAGTAAGTATCTTTCACTCGTACCTTCTATATTGTTAATTGACGATTCTTATGAAGGTGAAAATAATATCGTGCTGGAAGCTTTCAGCCTTTTCTCTAAGATCTCCGATAAGCTACGCAATTGGGCTCAAAGCAACTACAGGCTCAAATATCTATTCAATCCTGTGGACGCGTGGCTCGTTGAGCAAATTACACCCCCTCTTCTCCTCAAACAGGATACGCTTACCTCAGATGAAACTATCGGCAACCTCACCAATGCTTTCTTAATCACGGTACAAGACTTCCTCACAAAATGTCCTGAAGTTATTCTTAAGAGCGAAGACGGAGGTAATGATCGATACGTCTCCCAAGGCTTCAGAAACATCTGCGACCTTACACATTTGCTGAACATCGAGCTCATAATGTCGTACTTGCGAGATGCGTTCGTTAAAATCGTTACCCAGCCTGGAAACCGAGAGCAAAATCTCCAACGGATCCTACCTTTTGTTGGTTCCTATCTCGCCCTGGTCAAAGATCAACTCAGAGCTCACAGCCAATGGACGAAAGCAATTTTCAAGCTATGTTTTGTCCTGTGTTCTGTTATGAGCAACCTCTCGACGCAGGGCTTTTGTCAACCCCATGATGCTCAAGAGGGTGACGAGACGGGTGATATTGGAGAGTCGGGTGGGGGGGTAGGGTTGGGTGAAGGAACCGGCACAACCGACGTCAGTAAGGAGATTGAAGATGAGAGCCAAGTTGAAGGTCTGAAGGGAGAAGAATCACACAACCAGGAGGAGTCGAGACGGGATGGTAAGGACGATGATGATGCAATCGAGATGAGCGAAGATTTTGGCGGCGAGCTAGAGGATGTATCAAAAAGTGGGTCCGAAGATGACACTAATTCCGGTGACGAAAGTGATGATGAGCGAGATGAGCAAATTGGTAATCTTGATGCTTCCGATCCGTCAGCCGTCGATGAAAAGCTGTGGGGTGACGAGGAGGGACCAAAGGATGAAAAACAAGATGAAAAGGCGGACCAAGACCACTCTAAAAAGGATTCCAAGGAGTCAGAGGTTGTTGCGAAAGAAGGTCAAAGCAAGAATCAGTCAAAAGAGAAGGAGGATACTAGCAAAGAATCAAATGAAGAGAACCTCTCAGACACAGGGGATGAGATACAGGCAGCGGCAGATGAACCAGATGAAGCGTATAGTGCCGACCCCGGTGGTGCCCCAATGGATGAATTCGTACAAGACGCCGATACCTTGGACTTACCTGACGATATGGATCTCGAAGGGAAAGATGCCGAGAAGGAGAGCGAAGATATCTCGGAGGACATGAAAGACGAAGCAGACGAGATCGAGGAAAATATGGAGGGTGTAGAACCCGAGCAAGAGGAGCCGGACGTTTCAACAGAAAAGTGGGAACGGGAGGATCACTACGCACATGACACAGACGAGCCTGCAGATCAAGAAGCCGATATTCCCCGTCAACCTCAAGAAGTGAAAGGGGATGAAGAAAAATCTCCAGAAGATCAGAATGAGGATAAACGCGAGGAGGCGGTTGCGCGACCTGATATCTCTGCAGGGGACGGCACTCTTCCACCTCAAGGAGACCAACAACCGGAAGTTGACGACAGTGCGGACTCTGGTCAGGTGGGCGGTACTAGAGGTGTGAATGGAGAGAATCTAGCCTCTGCTGAGGACGGGCACCAAGGCCAGAATAAGTGTGTAATGTTCAGCGTGATCTGGTGTGATTCACCGCTCACTCTTTTAAAACACAGTTCATCAAAAATGGATCAGACTCCTGCTGCTGATACAGAAACAAGTGAAACCAGCGCTGCTGGTAATGCCTCTTCTCGGACTCGTGAGGGTCGTGCGCCTGCGCAGCCCGATAGTCAGTCTTTGACAGATCCGTTACGGAGCAGGGGGGACGCTTTGAAAGAGATAAGGCAAAGGTTCGACGACATAATAAGCGGGGAACAACAGCATGCGCCTCAAGAGAAACATGGTGACGTAGATGCTCCCGCTCAAGTTGAATATCTACAACCTGATGACGAAGATCATGACATGGAGGCTTTAGGTCCGGCTGGGGAGGAGCGAGTTGCAAAGCTTAATGAATTGAAGCTCATTGATGGGGACGAGCAACCCGCAGAGATTGCACCCATGGATGTTGATTTTCTACCAGAGTCTAAAGGACAGGATGAGCTACCAGAGCGGCCTCCCCGTCCAGAACCTACATCTTCAGAGTGGCGCGACGGGATCAAAAACGTTGTACCATCAGGCCCAGGTACAAAACTAGACCAGCCTTCTATTGAACGGTCTACTCGTAACGTTGATTTGGATAAAGAAAACGTTCCTGAGGATATCGTCGAAATGGAGCTACGGGATTGGCAAACACATGGTTTCCCGGATGCAGGAATTGAGAAGATATGGCGCATGTATGAATCGTTGACCCATGACCTGGCGTACGCTCTTTGCGAACAGTTGAGGCTTATCCTGGAGCCTACCCTCGCAACGCGACTCAAGGGAGACTACCGCACTGGCAAACGACTAAACATGAAGAAAATAATTCCATATATTGCCAGCGACTATACCAAGGATAAGATATGGTTACGTCGCACCAAGCCTAGCCAGCGAGAATACCAGGTGTTGATTGCCATTGACGATTCGCGTTCGATGGCGGAGTCACATTCCGTTCACCTGGCCTATCAGACTCTTGCTCTCGTTTCGAAAGCCTTGTCGCGCCTCGAGGCTGGTGATATAGCCATTGCCAAGTTTGGCGAGAGTGTTGAAATACTCCGGGGTTTCGATGAAGGCCCATTTACAGACCAGTCCGGAATTGGTGTGATGAACGCTTTCCGTTTCAACCAAAAGGCGACGAATGTCTATTCGCTACTTCAAACTAGTCTGAAAGTTCTGGAAACTGCTCGGGAGCGACGTTCGATGAGCTCCGCCTCTGCCGCCGATCTGTGGCAGTTGCAATTCATTATATCTGATGGCATGTGCCAGGACCATGACCTGCTTCGGACCCTTCTCAGAAGAGCGGAGGAACAGAGAGTGATGGTTGTGTTCGTGATCGTTGATTCCCTCCACAGCACATCTGAAGCAGTGCCCGGCTCACATGACGGTTCGATCCTAACCATGGACAAGGCAGAATTCAAAAATGTTGGTGGGCGCATGGAGCTACAGTTGCGGAGATATTTGGACTCTTTCCCATTCGAGTACTACGTTGTTTTGAGGAACGTTGAAGCCCTTCCAGAAGTTTTGGCGAGTACTTTGAAACAGTTCTTCGAACGTATATCGAATATGTAGCATGTACTAGAATTATGAAGGCAAATCCAAACGAGGAATTTGATCGAGTTGCTTATCTAATCTATCCTTAAATTGTCACTCAGCCTTGTACAGCTCGAAACACGTCTGGGCACTGCGAGGCTCCACTGTTTTGAGCCAGCGAAATGCCATCTGCAAGCGGGCTCTATGCTAAACCTACTTCGCCTTCTAGCAGCTATGAAGAGGAAGGCCTCCTTTCTGGTATACCTGCATCCCCCAGCACGAAGGAGGATATCGACTCCAGCAACTCCTGGTCGCGAAACAGGATCATGACAACAGCGGCTTTCTTCATTGCTCTTCTAATATCTGGCGCTTTTGTAAGAACATTGGTTCGTGGACCCACCCCACCATCGTCAAATTTGAACACCTTCAGTCCCTGGTATAATGGCGGTGAATTACTATCCAACGGAACACATGAATTCAAGCGTACAGTTCTAATTGTATCTATTGATGGACTAAGGTTAGAAGATATAGCGCCAACCATTTCAGAGTTTCAGCTAATGGTGTCATAACAGAGCAGACTATTTGGATCGCGGACTAACACCGAATCTTCTCCATATCAGTCAGAATGGGCTAAGAGCCAAATCTATGAAGCCAGTGTTCCCTGTAAGTGCTAGATATCTCTATGGCCAGCATAGCAGTTTACGAACAGATTGTCTAGACCCTGACATTCCCGTGAGTAACACCGAGCCCACACTTCTGGTGTCATGTATCTAATTAATTCGACGTTTCAGGAATCATTGGGCTTTGATGTACGTTTTATAGTCTTTTTTTGGTTGAACCTCAGGACATGTAAACAATAGGACCGGATTACATGCCGAAAATCATGGAATCGTCGCCAACGTGCGTGAGAGCACCTCGTTTGTCTGGTTGTCCGCTAACGATTGGTGTTCAATAGACTTTTTGGGACCCGAAAATGCAAGAAACATTTCATTATAATATCGAGGAGTCGTGTTGGAAACCCGAGTGGTGGTTTGGAGAACCAGTAAGCTGAATACCCTCATCAGCCTTCATATACTAATTTCTCTACTTCTAGATGTGGGAAACTGCCAGAAAGGCTGGGCTTATTACCGCTAACCTTATGTGGTCCGTGATTCTGAATTTCCTGGCCGTTGCCATGTACTCATGGAGTTTAAGGCCTGGGCCTCCGAAAACCAATTCAGGCGCTAGCTCGACATATTTTGTTGGTTGGAAAGATCATGTTCCTCTCTCCGAAAAACTTGATCAGATCCTCGAATGGGTTGATTTCCCCGTTGAGTGGAGACCCCAACTCATCATGGGTATGTCTTGTATTGTTATATATTGTCTTCTCTCCACTAATGGTGTCCTTTTAGCTTATGAACCGTCTTTGGACCAAGCTGGTCATGCAACTGGGCCCATGTCTGCCTTGGTCAATGTAAGTTCATCTCCCTAGCTTCAGTTACGTCGTCTCAAAGTGCCACAAACAAGCGAACACTTGGCATAGTTGATGGTTTTGCCAAGGACCTGCAACTCGCCCTGCAAGCGCGTAATCTTACCGATATAGTTGACGTTATCTTCGTCAGCGACCACGGCATGACTGATACTAGCCATCCTGAACTCATCTACATGGATGACATCATCGGTAGCGAAGGGGTCAAGGCGGTGGAACACAGAGACGGGTGGCCTTCTTTTGGACTCAGATTTCGTTCAAACGCCACTGAGTCGCATTATCTGGAAATGCTCCTTGCGGCTGCCAAGAAGAATCAGGACAAATTTGAGGTATTTACGCACGAGACGATGCCCGAGAGGTACCACTTCTCACACAACGAACGCATCGCGCCGATCTACGTTATGCCAAAAATTGGCTATGTATTGACTACAAAAGCGGAAGGTGATACAGGTTTCAACCTTGGAGTACGGATTTTTTTTCGTTGAACTGTGTGGACAGTGGACTGACAGATCTTATAGAGCCATGGTTATGATAACGACGAACTGTCTATGCATGCCATGTTTGTTGCACATGGGCCTTTCTCTACTGACGCTAAAGCACTGCATCAGTCCGGCAACAAAGCCGGTGACCATTGGCATTCAACAGGAGATAACGCTTATATCACGGAGCGGTTCCGGAACGTTGAGATCTACAACCTCGTCCTCAAGCTGTTGGGTATTGAGAAATTTGCGGCACCTAACAATGGCACTGTTGGGTTCTGGGATAAGTATCTATAAGTATCTATCTGGGTACTATAGTGGTTGGTCGTAGGCACCGTAGAACTAGAGCCTTCCAACGCAGCGTTTTGCTTTTCTTACTGCTTTCGTCCATAATAGTCATAATATTGCCTATATAATCCTGTCTTGGTTATCATGTACATTTGGAAAGTTACGAAAGTCGTGTGTGCAAAGAAAGTCATGAAGATCGTATGATGAACACTTGAAATACATTGGGACGGAAAATGCCACTTAGTGACTGTCGGCATCGAATACTGTGTGATGATTTCCTCGGCCAACTGCTATATGGCTGCCGTCCGCGGTTGGTACATAAGCTTCTTCGGGAAGTCCAGTTTCATCAAGGCCCTCTGCGGCTTCGATGATTTCATAGAGCCGCGACGCGACTTCGGGCGGAGGCACACGGCCGCCAAGGATATCCCGAGCAGGAATAGGAGAACCATAGAAATCACGGTTAGCATCCTTGCGTTCAATAAGAGCGGTACCCTCCAACGACATTCCCGCAAATAGACCTGCCACCATTGTCAAACGAAATTATACACGGTGTGGCTTTGACATACCTTTAGACTTTGAGTACGAGAACATGGGCGCTGGATGTGCCAATGACGCCTGTACACTCCCACCAGTACCAATTGGGCCAGCGGCAGCGCTGATATTTCCTCCAATCGTCACATTCCCGCCGAGTGAGAACGCCTTTACGGCATCTTCACTGTTGAGAACGATGACAAAATCTGTGATGTCTGCACCAATTTGTAGGCCCCATCCGAGGCCTCCTGTGGCGATACATGAGGGCGCCGACCAGGAGCCATCAGGGAGACGGGCAATGACAATTCCGGAGCCGGCCTTTCCAGAAAAGACAAAGCCTGCTTTGAGAACTTGGAATATAGCTAGACCTAAAGTTGATGAGAAATTGATATTGAACGAAATGAAATTAAGAAGAATACCTCGCGCATTTTGTAGAACTGCTTTCGGGATGGAATTGAGCGCCGACTGTGGATTCTCAGGATCAGCTGTAGGGTGACAAAATTGAAGTAATTCAGCATTCCAAAAGCAAGGACTAAGACGACGACACACCCAAAAAGCTGTCAAGGATCTTGGCTGCCTTCTCTGCTTCCCCGGGAAGGGAAAACGTCTGCACGAAATCCCTGGATCCGGTGGCGACCTTGTTGGAACTTGCTTGTACAAATGCGGTGGCTTGAATTCCTGCCTTCTGTGCGCCTTTGCGCAATTTGTCTAGCATAGACATGGAGTGAAGATGAGAAGGTAATAGTAGGTTTAAAGCGTTTGTCACGCTGTCACGTCAATCGTCGCGCGTCAGCGCGCACAGCTTTCATCTTTGTTCTACATCAGGAATCTGTAAAAATGTCATGAACGTTCTAGTTGGTCTAGCTAGCTGATGAGAAGATGATGCACATCTGATTTTATACTATTTTCTTCAGAATCAGGCTACTAAACTTCGCGTGTGATATGCTGTGTAACAGACCACGTGCTTTAACATTCTCATCACCGAGACACTCGACATTGCGCTCAGTTAGGGAACTGCACCCCTCACAATGGCTTGGACCTGGCTTGCGACAGTCCTGACTTTTCTTATAACCTGCCAGACTAACTCTCATCCTCTTGATAGGCCTACTGGGCCTAATAACATCTCATTTACTCCAAAATCTGACAGAAATTGGTTATGGGGCTGGGCTTGGGGCGCAGAGAGTACGGTAACCGTTGTAGAATCATCGCCATTTGTGTCTTTTCTATCTCGTCCAGGTATGCTGGATGACGTTATGCTCCCTCTCCGCATAACTCTGAAATCGGATCAACCTTAGCTGCTTTTGGAGCTGAGATTCGGGATCAAGTCCTAGGATATGTAATTCCTCTATCCTCCTTTACGGTGCCATGCGCCTCCAACGATAGTAATCTATTTCCCGAGCCCAATACAGGCTGTCCGGATCTTTGCTTGATAGGACCAAGACGGCCGACCGAAGCATGGATTGCCTTGGTCCAACGCGGGCAATGCGAGTTTGTTAAGAAAGTCCGCGAGGCTCAACGGCTTGGAGCTAGAGCAGTGGTAGTAGGAGGTGATGATCCAGAGATTTCGGGATACCCAGACGCATTGGTCAATATGTACAGTCCAGGTCTGTCAACGTGTTCATCATGTAGGTGGCTCTCTGCTGACAATAACTATACAGAGGATTCCTCCGATGTGACAATAGCAGCCACATACATCAAATTTTCAGACTATGTACACCTATCTACCCTCATCGATGCCTCGAATACGTCACACTCAGGGCTGCGCACCCTCTCGCTATTAATCACGGCCGAATATTCTGCTTGGGAATGGTATTCGTGAGCTTTTTCCCCAAATATACCGAACGTTCTACTTATTGTTATCCAAATGTCAATCAAGGCCTATCATTACTTTTATTGTCATCCTACTTCTGCCCTCGGCTTTAACCTTCCTTACGTTACTAATTCACCGGATACGAGCCGCTCGTGCCGCACGACGTGACCGTGCCCCAGAAGATGTTGTCCGAAATCTTCCGTGGCTTGTATGGACTGGAGCTGGGTGGGAAAAGCATGAGGGTCGACAACCCGATTCGGACAGTCCTCAGTTGGAGGCTGGTGTCGTGCCAACAGAGCTTAGACAGCCTGGAGATGACGATACGAACCCTTCTACGTCGCACCCCCATAAGGACCCTACGGACCCTCCTTGGTTTGACGCTCAACTTGAATGCGCCATTTGCTTATCAGAATTTGAAAAGGGCGATAAAGTTCGAGTGTTGCCATGCCACCATGTTTTCCATCTTGAAGAAGTAGACGAATGGTTGATCCAGCGTAAGAAGCTGGTAAGTAGCCATTCATGTGAACTTTGGATATACCCAGCTAATTCTGTTTTTAGTGTCCAATCTGTAAAACAGATGTAACGCAGCCCAATCCTCCACCTGCCCAAACAGAAGGTCACCCCGACAATTCGAGCGATACCCATTCTCACACTGAGCCTTCGAATATTCCGAACGAACGAACCCCACTCCTTGGTAACGATTTGAATGACTCTTAGCGGCTTGCTCAATGTACTCTTTACCCCCATTTTTACCCTGCTTTACGATGGTTTTACCAACTAGGCGCGCGATATCCTGTGTAGTACTATATTGTTGTTTCGGCAACCCCGACTCATTTGCTGTCCACATTTCCGATAATTAATATCTAGTTCCCTTGTTCCAGCCGAACGTCGTCAGGCACTTGTATAGGCTTTGTAGGGTTGATTTAGTAGGGGTGTGCTCGTCCCGAAATTATAACTATTGCAATGAGCCCGCTTTGCCCGGTAGCGAAGCCTGTCTCCAGGGTATTTGCGTGAACGTCCTAATGCTGAACTCCTCGTAGCGACTGTTACACGAGGCTTAAGCCTTCTTGATTTCCATCAACACGAATTACATATTTATTTGCAAGAAATCCGGACAAAAAACTCGTCCAAATTTGGTAGCTCCGGGTTGACACCACCATGTGACCTCATTTACCGAGTCCGGAGGTCGCGACTGAATTTCATATACAAACACACCTCATTTTGCGCATCAGCCTCCTTATCACTTCGTCTACAGATAGATGTACACAACTTTGGATCTATGAGATTGCTACAAGGAAGCTCGTTTCTTGTTCCATCTGAATTCTGTGCCCAATAGGTTTGGCGCCATTGATGAACAACGAACAAGAATAACAATAAGACCAGGAACATACTACCATATGGGAACTCAGCGTGTTTCTCATTCGGAGCACCCCCACCGCTTCTATGACAATAAGCCAAGAGGAGGAGGTCTTCTCAACGCTAAGGCAAATCATTGCTGTAAGTGGTAAACTCATCCGACAACGAAAATGATATCCAAAAACTAATTCGAACAGCCAGATTTTTGCCCTTTTCCTTATTGTCTTTCCCATTTCGGGGTTTCCGATCTTGTCTTACCCTGAAATGCAAACATAAGATTTCGGGTCGCTTGATATCACCGGGTACGCCAGAGTGTTAACATCCCGGCCGCCCACACCACCCCTCGTGGCTGCAAACTCAAGATTTTTGATTATATACTGTTGGGCTCTGGGCTCATCTAATCTCGTTTTGATCGTGGTCCATTGTTCGGGGGTATCATCAATTTGGCCACTAAAGTTACCTTCAGCATTTTTGTTTCGAAGACTTAAAGTGCTGTAGACACCCTGCACTACGGTGTTATTCTTCTTCCCCCACTCCGCTCCTCTCCCTCCCCTCCCTTGCCCACTCTCTTTCCGTTCTTCATTTTTGTTTTTCTTTCTACCCACATCATCCGACTTTCGTTTGGGTTAGACTTCCCATAACTCGCTAGAGGCATGCAGCCTTCTCACAGAAAGCCTCCATCAAAGAAACGACACAGTAAGAGCACTTTGTGTATGGCGCTGGATACGTGCTAAACTGCTATTGGTATTATTTGACTAGCTAAACCGTGCAAATTCTTTCAGACGGGTCAATGCTCATTCTCTGCAGAGGAGTGTGACTTTGCCCATATCTTACCAAACGAGGTGAGCTTGCAAGGCTCACGCCCATGCCGGTACTATGCGGCCGGCAGGTGTGACAATGGTTCGAACTGTCGATTTAAACATGTTCAGGGACAGTTCGAAGGTAACTCGTTCAAACGAAAATCCTTCAGCACTTACGTTGATGGCATATATCAATCAGGAGGCGACATCAAAGTTGGCGGCGAAAAGGATCATCATATAAAACAGACATATACTGGTTCGTAATTGAATACTGTCATCCGTCTTTAACTAGTTCATTTGCTACTCTTAGCTCATGAGCATTCTGATATGCAGAATACAACAACTGTCGCGATTGACACCAGATCGCCAGTCGATAACCTTTATCCTTTCTCAGACCCTTGGCATAATCCATATGTGAACGCTGTTGTTTATCCCGGCTATCCGCCTTGCCCACTACCCCATCTACATTATCCTGAGTACCACTCTCCTTCGAACTCGACAGACTCGGGTTCGGGACCGTCTTTATGCTCGCTTTCCGACGAAAATGCTTTTGTGACGGAGGATCCAAAGTATACTGAGCATTTTCACCAGTACCAGTCCCAAATTCGCATCGTTGATGAACAACCCGTCATACATGTTTCGCCGTTTTATCACAACCCTCCACCGCCTGTTCCTGTACTAAGACTTGATACCTCTTATTCCACTCTTTCGAATGTATATGGGGCATATGATATCCAGCAGCCCAAGCAGTCTACATCACCGACTCAATCGAATAATGCGCATTTTCAGGTGCGTTCTACAATGCGCCATCCCAAAGTCATCAATTATAAGAGTACGTATCATGTTCACCTTTATTGAAACAATTTAATTCACTATCTTTAGCAAAGCCATGTAAATTCTTCAGGACTAGTCGAGGCTGTCCAAACGGCTCGGATTGTACATTGTCAGTCTTCGTGCCTCATATTATCGTCATTTTTAATGACCTCCCTTCACAAGTATTCACGACGAGATCCCTCTTGTCGATGCACTATATACGGATGGAACAACAACGTCGCCGACCTTGCCAGCTAAGCCTCTCTCCCAAACTGAAGAGAACAAAAAGAAAAACTTTTATCCAATCACATGGCGAGTCATAGGCGGGGGTGTGTTGGTGGGCGATCCGAGTACGGAATGCTTTTCATCTCCTATTTCAAGAGAGTTCATTTCCGTTTAGGATCAGGGCTGCCGCCCGAGGACCCTCCTGATGTAGATTCCATTCAAGATGACACACCTTCTTCAGAAGTATTAGAAACTGGTGAGTGGTACGATGACACTCACTGCTCAGTTGTAAATCCACCCTCGAGACTACTGTATCGAACCTCCCCCGAATAAGCCCCGTGCACGCGCTCGTTCCACGTCGAACCCACCTGCCCCTAACTTTAGTCTCATAAGAACCCATACGGTATGGCGTATACCCCAGCTTTTACTATGATAATTGAAGCAAGCTGCTTTTAGCGTTTGTTTTCCGCTGAATCTCCTGGCAACCTTTGAGCGTTGAACCTTCCTTTGATGGACACCTATTGGAATTCGACTTCGACTTCAAGCTTCACCTTTGATATTAAACTATGATTGTTGTAACATACAGGTTTTACTTATCCGTGTATCTCGTGCTGCATTGACATTACCGATGTAACTGTACTGTACTTTTCGTTTAGATTGTCACAATATCAGATAAGATAAGATGTGACGATGTTTCCCGTTCAACCCCATATACGACTTCACGGTCCCGGAGTAAGGTGTACGACTCGACATGTGTCTGTATATAGCTTTTGCACAGGGCGCGACCCTTTTCGTGGACCGCTAAACACAGCAATGACAGGTTTAGCTCCGGAACTGACATACATAAGTATCATTTGCCATCCCCGTTCCTCCCCTTGTTCTTCTCTTACCATCTTTCATGTCTCAAGTTGATTTTACGCTCCCTCTTGCCACTCTTTTGCAGAAATGCACGCATGAGGCTCATGAGGCAATAGCTAAGAGCCCAGAGGTTGACAATATGCTAGGTGGTCGTTGGCCTCGGGATGAATATATTAAATACCTCATGATGCTTTGGCACATCTATAAGTGGGCCTCTATCACAAAAGTCCGTGAAACAAGTTTCTTGAACCGTTTTTGATAGTGCCTTTGAGAGCGCCTTGGACATTCACTCAGCCCATCCGGTCATTGAGCCAACGTACAACCCTACGCTCCTTGCCCGTTCATCAGCTCTAGCCGCTGACATATCGTTCCTGTTGGATGTACCCGAAGGATCATGGCAAGAACATCCCACGCATGTTAGCTTGCTCCAAAACGCACCTTTGGAACTGACATCATACGTTGATCGCATTCGCCAACTTGAGAAGTCTGGAGATCGTGCGCGACTGCTCGCACACTCCTATGTGCGATATCTGGGTGATTTGAGCGGGGGGCAGACCGTCCGCAGGGCACTTGTCAAGGCGTATGGGCTTGACGATAAAGTTGGTCAGGGTGTGTCATTTTACGCCTTTAAGGAACTCCGCTCGCCCAAGAAGGCAAATCAAGGTGAAATGAAACGGATTAAAGAATGGTACAGAATTGGGTTGAACGAAGCAGGAAGCATCGGTGTCGACGTAAAGGGTAACGCCTGCATAATATGATGCATACAAGCGACAGCTGGCTCATGAGATTTTTACCGTTCAAGCTGCTGTTCTTGATGAAGCGAACAAGGTTTTTGACTTCAATACTGCGCTCTTCGGCATTATCCGTAGCCTCGACTCGGATCCAGCCTCGGCTCAAGATACACGGGGGAAGGCATACACTATCTCACAGGTTCTGCCCGTGTTGGCTGCTAGTACGTCCATGCATATGGTTTCTGCTAGTCGGTCGCTGACCCTGATAATATTTAACACCAGTATGCATAGCTCACTTTGTTCTCGTTTCCGGCGGCTTTGCGGGAGGGCTTCTACCACTGGATCAGTGGTTTCTGCCATTTAGCGGCTGAGCGGAGTATTAGTCTGTCATTGACATCTCTCGGATTTTTGCCCACTACTGTACAACATCCAGACGGATCACGAATTCCTTAGCTAACTATGCACCTCATGAACATTCACGACAACCCACATGTATCTATCTGAAATTTGCATCGTGATTTGCCCATCTCGAACAAGAGTATAACGAATGGAATACAGCTGGCTGTAAGTTTTGTATTAAGAATCGCCCGGCGAAAGTAGACTATGGTCACATGTCCAAAACATCCAAGGTCCATACTATGCAAAAGAAAAAGAAGAAAATACATAGAATATATGCGGGCTTGCCCTCATTGCGTATAACCATGGTGAGAATTGGATGCATAGTGGTCGCTCGAATATATGTTGCCATATGAACCATCGACCGAATACGTAGATCCAGAATTGGTGGCATAGTTGGGCGATAGGCTAGGTGAGTGATCACCTTTGTTGTAAGCTCCACTTGGAGCTTGCAAGGGTAAGTAGGTGGAACTTGCTGGCTCTCCTGAAAACAGTTGTTGAGATTTCTTCGACTTTTTGACACGTTTCCTGCAACAGCAACGCCATACGCAGAGGCCAATAAGGATGAGCACAAAAACAAGGCATCCAGTAAGAATATACGGCCAGCGACTCAAGACGAGCTCCTGGTACTTCTTCTTCTTCTCCTCTTCAGATACTGGAGAGTGTT
>CEMU01567712.1:107517-120888 GCA_900068965.1 Calocybe gambosa
GTCTTTTCTATCAACAGATCCTAATGATTTCTATAGTGGGAGTCTTACGATAGGCGAGGTCATCGGTGGCTATGAAGACGTGCTAAAGGAGCCAAAGCTACCAGTAGTGGATGTTCCGAGTGTTGAGCGTAACGACCGACACTTCCAAATTCTGCTTGACGAAGATGGTCTCATCGGACCTGATGGTCAACCTATACCTATTTCTTCGGAAGTGGCTACGGCGGCCAACCCGAAGAAAGCCACGGTAGTTTTTGATACCGGATTTTCTTTACCACAAATACCTAGGTAAGATAGTATCTTTGATCAAGCACTAGCCACTACTCCAACCTCATCCTAGCTCAGCGTCGGAAGCACTTTATAGTAGGTTCGAGGGTGCGAGACTTGTCTATCTTTCAACGATAGGAAATGTCTGGCTACTGCCATGCCGCCAGGAGGTGAATATCACTTTCAAATTCAATAGCCAGCCGTATCCTATCCACCCTCTGGACGCTACTCTGTAAGTGTCATCGAAATCCTCTCAGGTGGCACATCTGATGGAGTAGCTAGTAATCCTAATACGATTGGAATATCGGGCGTAGTAGATTCAAAGGGCCATCCCCTGTGTATAGGCACAGTATGGGTCGTTTACTATACCTTGCGCATAAATGTCTTCTCAAGCAGCATAGTTCCAGCCATTTTCGTATGACAGAGGTCCAAATCCTACCTATGACATGGTTCTTGGGATGGCATTCTGTACGCTTTGATCTATATCGGGTTTGTATATTGCTTACGATTGCTCACAGTACGCAACGTCTACGTACTAATGGACTATGGAGATTTCATCGTAGGATCCTCAAATCAAACGGATGATCCATATCTCCAGTTGTTGTCAACAACGAATATAGCCGAAGGCATGTGACTATTCTTAGACGAAAGAATACGCTATCATGACCTTATACGTCTGCAGCACATGAAGATTTTGTCAAAGTACGACTCAATGGTATCGACACCACCGCCAACCAGAGCGTCGCGAGAACCCGAGGGCCGCGACCGATGTTCTACTACATCATCACCATCATTGTCGCTGTTGCAATTTTCGCCGCATTGGGTTTTATCTTCATCTGCCGGAGGTACAGGAGGCAGAGACGCATGGCAGATGCAAATGCAGACACGACTCACGTCCGTGTGAAACAGAGGTCTACACAAAAAATAGACCTACACGCTTCATCTATACGGCATTCTGCACCTTCCATTACGGCCTTATCCCGAACACATCGTCTACAGCAATCCCTTGATGGTAAAGGGACCTAACAAGCTGATAGCGACAGCATGGAATATCTGCGATCACATCAGGTCCTAAAAATCACAGCCTGCATCAGCTTCTGAGTGACGCTATCACCGCTATCTACATACTGTACTTGTAACACCGTCTCATACCCCTGATATCTTGGATGTACACTAGTTGTATTTGATGTTTATACCGCGTAAGGCAATAAATTGGCATTCAACAATATCGAATTCCAAGTGGAGCTCCGCTTTTAGCTTTTGGCTTGGCTAGCAAGTTTGTCCTAGGAACAGAAACAGTATGTGCCTGATCGTGAACAACCTCCCGCCACAAAGATGCCAGCCGGGGTTAAATTAGAATCCTTGGTCTCCTTGTCAATTATATTATCCCAAGAGTAACAAAATACAGTGTTAAATTTAAATGTTATAATAATAATTATAGTATCATATGGTTAGTTTGCGATAGTATTTATAGGTATTGTTGGAAAGTAGAAAACCTGGGGCTCGAGCGCTTATTTGATGCTCATTTGCATCTTGGCGTTCCTCTGCTAATGATACAAGTGCAAAATCTACTCATGCGTAACGATAGAAGATGGGTTGAACTGACGGAAAAGGGCAAAAAAAAACCACTATGAGTTCGCGGGCTCGTAGTCGTTCACCTCCCTATATGAGTCTGTGACGAGGCGAATCGGCACACACATTTGGAGTGCAAAGAAAGGCGATGAGCGATCATCATCCACAGAAGGGTCTAGTGTGAGAACAACGTAATCCTAGATAGATCGTACATGTCAACACGATCCCATGAGCCCCGAAAAATCCGAAGCATACCTTGACGCCAACATTTGCAGCAACAAACCCACCAACAGACACATCATCATGGCACCTCAGTTCGCCCTCCCAGTCTAGATGGACGGCCCCTTGCGATTCGTATATCGCGGGAGGTACTTCCCAGATCTCGCCCTCGCCAATCGTCGAGTTCTTCCAAGACCTTTCACCCCGCGAATCAATAAAGCATTGGCGCATCATGAGCACTTTTATGCTCGGCTTCGTATGCGGGGGGTATTTCTCATTGGCTTTCTTTTTGGGCTGAGCAGAGGCGTCCTTTGTTTGAGGCAGGAGGAGCTTTTGAAGCGAGTCCAGAGGACCGTTCAATTGTATGTGAAAGGGTATTTTTTCGGTGAAACCGTAAATACGGGATGCTGGAATGAAAAGCTGTGTGTCGAGAGGTTTGAGGCAATTCACAGGGTGAAGAAAAAAAAAAAAGCGTACATGGCAGTGGATTGGGTCCATTTCGGATGATTTAGGTTTCATCGTCGATAGAGCTTGGTACCACTCTTCTGGTGATGTTTTAACCACCGAGAAGAAACAAGGTGATGGTACAATTGGGCGATGTGCTCGGGTCCGTGGATGATATTTGAATGGAATTCTGAAACTGGTAATGTTGGTAAAGAAATTATACAAGGAGAGATCATTCGAGTACTTACTCGTCCTCTTTTGTTAGGAAATCAAAGTTCCGATGGGTAGTTCGCCTCCGGGTTACATGAACAGCGATGGAGTACCGGACCCGAAGATGAAAATTGGGCATTGTAGGGTTGTCGGTGGAGAAGGATGGGGGCAGTGCCTGCTCCTTGCCAGCAAGGCAAAACGTAGAAGGTATCATATAGGAGAACGGGATCAAGTCGGGGGCCTGATCCTCTTTCCCGTGTTTCCAGAGGGTACGGCTGTAGCTGAATAGTGTTATTGATTGGGCGCCACCGTCTGTACTCGTTGAATCGATTCTACCCTCGACCTTTTATACAAGGCGGGGGTTTAATTGGTGGGGCGAGATAATATTTGACTTGATGACTCACTTTAATCGTGACATGCAAAATCTTTTGAGGATTGTCGAAATATATGGAACCACTGATGTCTCCACGCCGACCATAGGTTGGGATGTTGGCGTCATTCTCTTGTTCGAACAAGCTTAGAGTAGTACCGTTATACTTTTTGCTGAATGTCCCCGTAGGGGTTGGGCGAGCTATGCGAGGAGTACACTGTAGAGTGCGTTCATCACAAGCGGGTTCATGTGAGTATTTTGGGGAAGGCGCAGAAGGCGAGTAGAGGGGTAGCGAGGGACAATCCATGAGGGAATTGAGTCATGAGAGGTCATTTTATAGGGTGGCGAATGAGTCAAGCGTCAATTTACTTGGTTCCGTGTTTCTAGGCTTGACATCTGTAAAACAGTTTCGAGAGTGCTGTAAACGTGATGATCACAGGTGCGTATGTAAGCAATCGCCGAATATGACTCAAAACATTTTGAAAAAATTGATCAGACACACAAAAGCAAAGAGGCGGTGCCGCAGCCTAGACGTTTTGTTCCACACCCATCGGACGAGACCATTCTCAAAATAGCATCGTAAGCCGGGACTTTTTTTCATATACCTTACAATACATCATAGCCTATGGGTAAAAGAATGTCAAAACTAAGGAGAGGCCAAGTCAACAACAGGAGCCAAGAAATATTTAATATATATGTACACACACCTTTGGGCGTCAACGCGACCCTGATCTTTCCAAACGCGCCAGTGTTTCCTCCAATCGTCGTGCTCTTTCCGCATCCTGTATTTCATCCCACTGCTCGTCCCTGCTCAGATAGCTAACAGGGCGGCTGACCTGTTGGGTCATCTGACTGCGCTCAGATATAGGTCTCTGAGCTCTCAGATTGTCGTTAAGGAACCCTGCCAATAAAAGTCTGCTTCCTCTCGTGTTACCGTAAGCTGGGGGTGGCGGCGCAGCGATAAGGTGATCTTCTACATCCCCTGTGCCGGCTCCACTCTGAGCCAAGGCTGCTGCGTACGTTGGGAGCGGGGGTCGGCTCCAAGGGGAAAACGCAATACTGGAATCTCTTGGTCCGTTGGTGCGGGCAGAGGGCAAGATTTCTCCAGGGTGAAGATAACTATATCTCTCTGCTCGTAGGCGGAATATGCGCCGTTCAATGAATAAGAGCTGGGCGAGTAGACTGACACCGAATATAACATGAACAAAGATGCCCGTGCTGCTGAACCCGTCGATTTTTTGTTTTGAAGTAAATTTGGATGCAAAAACCCAACCGACAATGGATCCAACGATGACAAATAATTGGATAAGGAATAAGGCCAAGGTAGCTGGGCGGAAACCGAAAAAGGTAGGTATTTTCTTTGACTTGAAAAAGAAAAGGACTTTTTTGGACTTTGATGTCGAATTCTGGGATTCGGTAGAGGAAGCAAGGGTCGTGGATGAAGGGGAAACGAGTGTGTTGGTGGCACCAGATACAGGAGATGTTGTGTGTAGTTCCTGAGGTGTAGTCAGGGGGTCCCTATCTGCGGGGTGCCTCTCTGGAAGTGTCATTTCAGCATTTGAGCTATGCCTAATATCCTCTCGGGGACTGGCACCCTCCACGTATCCTATCTCTCCGCGCTTTGAAGGCAAAGTTCCCGCTTGTGGGCGCGGGCCTTGTTGTTGAGATGCAGAAGCAATCGACGCCATACTTTTTCGTCCACCTGCTGACGCCAGGTCAGGAAATTAAAAAAGAAGGGACTTGCCCTTAGCAAGATGAGGCTACGGTGAACGCCCCAAATGAAAAGAAGGAAAGAAACGATAAATAAGAAACGATTTTTGCCTGCTCTTGCTGTGAGACTTGGTGGGATAAACGGAACAATTGTCAACCCCCCGTCGTTACGCTAAACGATGGATATATGTGGGAATTCACTACCATATTAGGTTTTCTACTCTAAAGGCTCTGTTGATTCCGTCCTGTCATTCATTTAGACAAAATTAAATTCTCGCGCAACGTTCCCTATTAAAGATAGGCGAACGACACGGAGCCAATCGAATCAAGTACTTGATGCATATTTCGGAAGTTCAGAAAGGTGTTTCCGTAAATACTGCAGTCCTAACTGTCCTAGCTACCGAAAATGACCGATGAAGCCCCCGCAAATCCCGCGAAGAAACGGATGCATGTCAGACTAGTGCAGGTGACGGCATGATTGGCGTCAACCACGTCCCGACGTACTTCTGTTGTTGGCTTGTCTGCCTATTGACAAACGTCAATCTGGCAGAAGAGCCCGAAGAAGAGTGAAAATAGGAAATACACCCCAACGACTCAAAGGTCATATTCTAACGGCGGATCTTCGCGGGGTATGATCGAGCCAAGGTCAACGACAGTGTAAAACCCAAATGTCTTAACTGCGGAAGGTTTCGTCTTGGATGGGCTCCCCATATTATCTTCTGGAGGCGCTGGATCGTCTGACCGGTATGTGTAAGAGACTAACATGTTGAACTTTTGAGAAATATGAGAAAGCAGAATGACAATACGAAAAAAAATTCGAGACATACTCTGACTGAACCCCTAGCATCTCTACCAATGACTACCTCCCCACCCACCATGGTAACATTGGCCCTCTTCTCAAGGACACCAACAGCCTTGACTTTTCCTCGTCCATCCTTATCTTTCCCCCCTCTCCCTGTATCGTCGTCGTCGTCAACGCCGAACATTTCCTCATCATCGTCGTACTCCCATGCCTCTGCAAAGGGAGCAATGGTGAACGACGATGTAGGCAAAGACACCGCAAAGGGCGGCCTTCGTGCCTTTTCCGTCGCGGTTGCTCCATCTGCCGAGCGAACCGTGACACTGGATACGTGCATACGCTGAACCGACAATCGGACTTGAATAGGGTCGTACAGCGGGTTCTTCAGTGCCAAATGAAAAGGATACGTCTTCCCTGCATGCATGCCACCACCCCCCGCGCCACTACGATCATCCTCAGGTGCCGTGCTGGTGGACTTGCCGAGCATCCGTTTCGCCATCTCAGCTTGGGCTTTTTGGACATGTGGCAGGGTGACCGTGATGGCGGGGAGATAGTTCGCCGCGACAAGCTTGATTTTGTACCTTACTGACTGGGCTTTTTGTTCAGGTTTTATGAGGATATGAGTGCAGACTGGACAGCGTTTCGATCGTTTAGAATGAAGTGGTATTCGTAAAGGTTTGAGATCCCTAATCCAACCCACTTCTTCGTTCGGATAAGCCCTTAAGATAAAGACATCAAAATTGAACGAACCTCGTCTTCAAAGAAGTTGTCCAGCTGCTCATCCACCTCTGATCTAATGCCGCAACCTCCTCTATAGTCTCTAGATGCCGCATGTACTCCACGTCCGCCTCGCCCCCTCCTCCGCTTATACTGCTAGCTGTCGCTATTTCCACCCGACTCTTGTACTCTGCCATCTCATCCTTGTTCCTGCTTCTATCTTTCCCACCTCCCACGGCCTTGCGTGGTGTATATTTACCAACACCGGGAATGTCGCGTGCCAAAGCGGCAGATGCGGCAGCTGTGATGGAGGTAGAATGAAGATGATGTGAGTGAGCCGCGCTGCTGGGTGCAACCGGCGGGTTTGCCGTAGAAGAGGAAAGTGATGCTGCACGTAAGAAAGGTTCAAAATGTTCCTTGAGTCGATCAAACTCCAAAAACTCAGGAGCAGAGTCTTCGGTTCTCTGAAGCTGAGCTGAGAAAGATATGTTTCAATACGCCATCTTTAAGCTGTGGTTGAGATGCTCACAAGCGAGACCAGTTGGCTTTTCGAATGTGATGCCTACTTCGGCAGAATCCCACCTGCAGTGGTTACAATAAAGAAAAAAAGGTGGTTCACCAACTGTGCTGATTGATACAGCGAGTCGTCCATCGCTTGAATCTGGTGGATCCGACGGCACCACAGAAAGCGTGTTTCGACAGTTCGGGCACATGAAACAGTTTCTGGCGCATCTGAATTCATTTTAAAAACCAACAACTAATTAATAAAAGTAATGGGAAACATACAAACCTGTTTTTTTCTGCACGGACACTAGCACTGGGCACTTCGAAAAGGCAGTTGGGACAATAGTATGTGCTGACTTCGACCGCAACGCAGCGGTTACATCGGACGGCATCACATTCTTCACAGAAAAACAACGTATCTAGATAATGGAAGCTGTTTGCCGATGACTTGAGATGTGGTGGTGGTGGCACTGGAGAATTTGAAAGGCACGAGCAGTGGTACAGGACGCTTGCAGACATGGAATGTTGACACGTGACCGCTTCTTGCTTTTCACAATTTATTCGGGAATCTAGTTCGTTGCCTCACGTCATGGTAAAGCACTTTTAGGTGGGATAAATGTATGTACTGAAATACTTCATGTTACTGCAGGCATCGATCTAGAAGCGTAGATGCATCACCGGTGATCCCGCAGAATTTCGTGTGTTGCTACATGACAGCCAATCAATGTCAACTTTGCTTCTTGCAATCGCTGCCTGTCTCGATAGCTCCTTAGCTCTGTTGCATATGGAAAGCATCTTTCTTGCATACCACGCAGAATTGCGTTCAAGTTTTTTGATATTCTGGTAGGCTTGCTATGTGTGCTATAGATTACAGCACAAACTAATACGGTAGCATGGTGCTTATTGAGTAATAGTGAAACAAACTATAGAAGTCATGAAACCACCGAGGACTTGGCTCACGGCAGAATGATTTAGATGTTCGTCGACACGGGGTCTAAACAGCGATGATGTAAATCAATCTTTTTTTTTTTTGGTGCAGTTCAGGAGGTCTTGTTTCAACTTTTCCTTTCCCACTAGCCGCGCAATCAAAAATGCATCGCTTCCTACTCGTACAAGGGATGATACAGTCCATCTGTGATGAAAACGATGGTGACACTCGCAATACGCAATTGCTCGTCATAGGTCAAACCTGTCGATATCGCGTTGGGCATCTATTTCAAATACCATTCCTATTATAAATTGTGCTGGAAGAGTCATTTGCGATTTTATGCAAGAGACGATGTCACAGAATTAGTAAGTTCGAAGTGCTATCCTTTCATCGAAGGTTTCCTTAACAAAATGATAGTTACCTTTCAACTGCAGCACCTGTCAAGTTCCCTGTCTTCAAGCCACATTGCGAAGATGCTTAAATATGCATCCCTCGTACGGCAATTTGGTTGTGACCATTCACAAGTCTCAGTATCTGTGAATTCGGATGTCCGGAAGACCTTACAGCACGTTCTCGAACTTGAAGGGTCTGTCCTCTTCCCAAATTCACGAAGGATTTTCCTCACCAATGTCAAAATCATGGAAATCACCACTCTATTTTCCATTCAGGGCCTAACCTCCTTTAGCAGATCATTATCCCATGTCAACCAACCGAATAACAGCGCCCCCACCCCCAGGCTTTTAACAGCGATCAACTTCTCTGTTCTATCACTCTTGTTTTTTTTTCCAATATGGAAGCGTTTGCTGCACACTAAAGTGTCTCATATCACGCCCGCCATCTACCCACCATTCGGGTTCATTGCGACACACTAGCAGGCGCCTACTGGCAATACCCATATCTAAGTACTCCGATGTTTCCCATCCTGAAAAACGCTCCGCCTTGCTTTTACAAGCTCTTCCACGCTATCCCAGTCATTTATTACTTCTCTTCTACTACAAATTTGCAATCTTTGACTCTTCAGATCAGCGATTCCAAACCATCTGAGGATGAGACTACCTCTGTCTATCAAATTGGACCGACTCGGGTCAAATTTTCAGTTGCAGTGACAGTACCTCATCTCCATCAACTTCTCGAACGGCTCAAAGGCTTCTACATATTATCTCGTCTTGTGATGTATCACTTTGGTCAATATAAAGCTTGACAATGAACTTCTGAACAGCATAACAACAGGGCTACCTCAACTTGCTTGATCGATTGCTTGGCGTACTCAGCTACCAATATCCCAACATACGAGATCACAATCCCCAGTCTGGAACTCTTGGCCAAGAACTGTCCCGAATTATCAGATTTTGACCTCAGGTTTGATGCAAGTAAAGCTAACGTTCCTATTCGGTGGAGCCTGTTGCACTCTGTTCGAGGCTCCAAACTGGTGGATCTCTACGCATCAGTCTCGCCTGTGGATAATGTATGACTTGCGGCCGCGGTTCTTGAAGGAATTTTTCCGAACTTGAAACGTGTTTGTGCTGTTGGAGACACTCAAGCGGGCGAACGATGGATCGAAGTAGATAAGCTTGCTCAAAAGCCAACTTGTACAGCATCATCAGTCTAGTTTACAAAGGAGTTTACTGTAAGTACCGTTACACCCATGCGCTCTTTTGAAATTGCGCCAGGCGTTAATTTATGAGAATTGACACGTGACTGCTTCCTGCTTCCTGGAATCCTGGTGAAAGCGTTTTTAGGTACTGTATGCCATCGATCTGGAAGCAAAGCATCGCCGGTGATCTCAGGCTCTCGCCGCATCCTCCCCTTCAAAGACATGCTCATTGACTGCCGGACGTGAGGAATGAAATCTGTCATTTCGTCCGAATCAACGTACGCTGGGTTATAGAGGACCCTGGACGCCACCGTGGTACACTTGATGAAGGCATGTTCTGTGGGTGATCAAGGTCTGTATTGCTCTTATAATTACTAGTAGCTGATCAGGCTCGACTCGCATAGACTAAGCTACCTTTGGAGAGCTCATTATTGCGCGAAACGCTCCGCTTCGATGACCGGATTTTCAGCTACCTACTAAGCGATGCTTTCGTTTGCCTAGAGTATTTAAATAACATGATCGTCTGCGGCGTGCCAGGCACCGGAACCTTTCGATTCAAGTAATTTTGACGGGCAGTATGCTTACTCTGCACCTGCTGGCACAACAAGTATACCGCACCATCATCAAAGCAGTTAGATATTCACCGACAAGGGGCTGGGGACGTTGAATCTTCAGTACAACTCATCAGACATCTTGACAGCCATACTTTCGAATGCGAATAAGCCTGGATTTACCCTGCCTTGCGGCACACGGCGGTATGGTTGGAGGTTTTATGGAGCATGGGAATCTCTCAAAGCAGTATAAAAAAGCCTCGACAGTCTCACAACCCGCACAATATTCAAGCCAACATGGAGTGTACAGTTAAATCTTTCTATCCAGAGAACCGCCCCACCCCACTGCCCTCTCGAATCCATCTCGCTCTTACCCAGCTCGATGCGGACGTTGCTCACCCCGTTCGTGGCCCACTCATTTTAAATTCTGTGAAGACCACTGGAAGTCTTGGAAAATTTGTCGATACACTCCGGGAGCAAAACAAACATGAATACGATCAATTGTTGAACAACACCTTCTGCACTGTCATGGCTGCGGGTGGTAATGACAAAATCAATGATGACAATTACAAGTGGTATATGGTGGTAAGTCAGACTGATTCTAGTCGTTTTTCAAAGCTTTGTTCACATGCATTTGACTCTAGCAAGATATGGTTTATCTGAGGCAACTCGTTATCTGGCGGCTGGGCCTCTGGGCAAATTCTCCTTGGGATTGGATCAAAGACGAGGATCGTCTCAATGAATTCAGAGTCCGCCTTGGGAAAGACGTTAGAAATGCCAATGACCAAGAAAAATATTGTACACAATTGGGTATCACAAAGGTTCAAACCGAGGCGGCGGCAAACAGTCCTAGCGATGTCATCAAACAGTATGTCCAATATATGATAAGCACCACTGAACGATACAACGAACACCACGAAGACTGGATAAGGTGAGGATATTAGTGTGATGTTTGAAACACGACTGAAATACTGCAACATAGCATTCATGTTACCCTAGTCGCCTGTCTTGTTGTGAGTATTAGCGACTACTCTGCTTATGTGTGATAATAATAGAAGCGGTTTCCTCTAGTCCTACTATGACATCGCCAATCATCTCGTTCAACAAGGCCACGTAAAGCAAGGTATGTTTTATTATTATTATCCATGTTATCGCCTCATCAGAAATGTGAACCAGACACGAATTTTTATAAGTTCTTTATCCAGCCCCTTTCTGCCGACTACAGTCAGGGAGTCAAAGATTACTGCAGTACGTCGCCGCCTTTGATCAGATAGTGGCACGTTATTGATAGAACCCCAATGGGATTTCAGAGTTCTTGGATGAGCATTATGTTGGCGACCATGTAAAGTGGGACAAATGGAATGCATTATTCAAGAAGTCATGTGGGATGGAACTTGCTCTATGGAATGCCTCTGCTGAAAATAAACTGCACTAAGAATTATTTTCGATTTGCTTGTCCTAAACGAATGCAAATGTGTGTTAAATTTTTGGATGTACTCTTTACAAGCCCATGAAGCATAAGCGGCTAATTCTAAAGCTCACCACACACACCTTGTCGGGAGGTAGCGAATCATGAGAGCGAAGGTATCTGTTTGTCAAAAGACTCAAAAGCAAATAACACGAACGCGTATTATCGTGGGAAGGCCGGTCCGTTATCGGACCGGTGAACAAATCATGATCATCATCGCTACTTGAACATTATCATATGGCTCCTTCAAGTCCTTCCCTGCCATCCGTCACCTTCGTTACTCGCTGCTCTTAACAGCGAGTTAGCATGTCTCGTCTTCTCCGAGTTCTCTTTTCGCGCAAAACCTTAGCATACGCGGCCGGCGGAACAGCTCTCACAGCCGGAACGGGCTATTGGTACCTCAACTCTGGCCCAGCCTACCCTACCTCCTCACCACAGACACGTCGCGCCCCGCCTCCATGGACACCGCCTTCTAGGCCCGAGATGCTCCAGAGATTAAAGGCTTCCGGGAGGAAGAAATCGGGTTCTGGTGGTGCTGACGTTACTGACGGTGACGACGATAACGCTTTTGATTTACTTATTGTTGGAGGTGGAGCCACGGGCGCAGGTATTGCTGTAGACGCTGCGAGCAGGGGTCTCAAAGTCGCTTTAGTTGAGAGGGAGGATTTTAGCTCTGGTAATGTCCATTCTACTTCTCTGTTTTAACCAAGTACACAATTCCTTCAGGCACATCTTCGAAATCAACGAAACTAGTCCATGGTGGGGTGCGCTACCTCCAAAAAGCGGTCATGGAGCTAGATTACTCCCAATACCAGCTCGTCACCGCCGCTCTCCACGAACGAAAAATATTTTTACACACAGCTCCCTATCTCTCGCACATGTTACCAATAATGCTGCCAATCTACAAGTGCGTTGCATTTTTTTGATGTTTAATTTTGCATCGCTATGCGATCTAACTGTCCCTTTCGGCAATAGGTACTGGCAGGTCCCATACTACTGGGCCGGATGCAAATTATACGATATCCTAGCGGGAAAGGAAAACATGGAATCATCCTACCTCATGAGTAAAGGCAAAGCCATTGAAACCTTCCCCATGCTCAAAACCGACGGTCTCGTTGGCGCACTCATATACTACGATGGTCTGTGGACTTGATGTACTTTCCTTCACTCTCACACCTTTCCTCGCTCAGGTCAACACAATGACTCACGGATGAACATTGCACTCATCATGACCGCCGTCAAACTCGGCGCAACAGTGCTCAATTACTGCCAAGTTACCTCTCTCCACAAAGACTCTTCCTCCGACCCAACTCAACTTACTGGAGCCCAAATCACCGACTCACTCACAAACACTCAGTTCCCCGTTCGCGCACGGGGGATCATTAACGCCACAGGACCCTTCTCCGACTCTCTCATGTCGATGGACAACCCAAACCATGTACCCATCGTCCAGCCCTCACAAGGTATACACGTGACGCTACCGAATTACTACTCCCCTCGCAAAATGGGGTTGCTGGACCCTGCTACAAGTGACGGGCGAGTTATCTTCTTTTTACCATGGCAAGGGAATACGATTGCGGGGACGACGGATACGCCTGTCGGGAGAGAGATTTTAGATGCTAAAAAGGGAGGAGGAACGCAGGGACAGCTAGTCGCGCCGGAAGAGGAGATTAGGTGGATTTTGGAGGAGGTGAGGAGGTATTTGAGTCCTGATATCAAAGTCCGTCGAGGGGATGTCCTTAGCGCATGGAGTGGACTTCGTCCGCTCATTCGAAACCCTGAACCTTCTTCGACCTCTTCGCAGGGGGGAGGCACGGAGGGGTTGGTCAGGAGTCATATTGTGCATCTTAGTGAGAGTGGTTTACTTACTGTTGCAGGTGGGAAGTGGACAACATATAGGGAGATGGCGGAGGAGGCGGTTGATGTTGCGATTAAGAGGTTTGAGTTAAGGGGAAGGGTGAGTGGGGATGGGAGGTGTAGGACGGAGGATCTGAGGCTTGTCGGGAGTGAGGGGTGGAGTA
>CEMU01567714.1:0-14116 GCA_900068965.1 Calocybe gambosa
GCATAATCAATGGCAAGGGACTGATCAGGCGTTACTGATAGGCATGTCACTCGTAGGTGGTGCTGTCCAGATCCCAAATTATTCGCATGGTAAAGCAATACTTGGGGCTTGTATAGGTCCTTGTTCGAAGTAAAGTTATGTGGGAAGTCATCGTCAAGCTGAACTGAGTATGGTGCGCCCTGAGGTCCAACGGGCCCATACACGGATACACCTTGGCCTAAAGTCCGGGTTTATTGGTATGCAGGGGAGTAAAGCCAGACTTTACCCTAGTCATTACGCGGTCATTCATCCGGTCAAACAAGCTTCAGGAAAGAGCATACTTGGAAAGCATACACGAAAGAGGCACCGGGGTTGTTGGTTTCGCTGTGGATTTGGGAGTGGCATTAGTCAGCCTCCACGTCCTGTACTTTCAAAGTCAAGTAAGAGTCAGACTTACTGTCCTGATCCCGCGGAAAAGCTACCGAGGTTATTCGGGTCCTGGTTCCAAGCGGGAAGCGATGAGTACTCAAACGCTAGGTCGTCGTCTTGAACAGTGGATGTAAAGAGTTTATCAGACGGCTTCCCGAATTCGGTGGTCCATGTAATCTGATAAAAAGACAGAGAATAAGGTTACGGATAGAATATGAAACAACCATGTACATAATCGAGATCCAAGTATGTGTCTCCCTGGTTGATCATGGTGACTTCGTGCTTGCCTATCGTAAGGTTCTCGACAGAGAAGAGGACTTGTTTAAAAAAGTCTTGGGCATATCCATCAAACGCAGGGTATGAAGTGTCGTCAACTTTGACGAGGTATTGCCCATGATTTGTTCGCTTCGCGCCAAAAAATTGCACCCCGGTCCCGTTGAAGGTGAATGAAAGAGCGGCGCCTGGAATGTTTGTTTTCATGAAACTACCTTCTGAATACCTTCAAAAAGGTTGCAAGCACGTCAACATCGTTTCATCTTTCCGATTGCTAAAAATATTTACTCGACAGAGAGGCCATCGTCTTTACTTGTGCCAACCCACCACTTGTTGTTCAAGTATTGAATTAGTGGGGAATTCTCTTCGATAGTGGTCCTCAGTAGAGGCATTGTAAGTTGATGTTGTACGATGGAAGATCGCAGTGCGTGTGAGAGATATCCATCCAGAGATATATATGTGTACCAGATGCTGGCAGTGCTTATTACTATGATCGAGATGGATGAGGTGTGGGTGTGTGGCAGATGATATCATGATCATCGAGGAGGAGGACCGGTACCGAATAAACTTCAATTGATGACGTAACCATCAATGATTGGCAATTCGGCACAATCCATCACTATCCATTTTACTTGTACTCCCATGCAATATGCGAGCCAGTTAATAGAAAGTTACAGGCATGAAATATTTTGGCGAGGATATATGGGCTGACGTATTTCATTCTAGCAGTCGCTCTCGCAAGGGTGATCAATCAATTCCTGTCGAAGTTGCTCTAACGCTGCGCTAAAACACTATGTATGAAATATTCGGGGTATATCCCGCGTCGAAGTCCGACCACATGCATGTTTCCAACCGCCAGAGATGCTATCATGCTTTCGTCATGGCAATCACTCATGATGGTGTTTCATCACGCAAGTACTGGCTATTGATTTTAAATGTAACGTTATGATGCATTCAGTGATGAGCAATACCCCGAAACGCAGCTCAGTACTAAATCGCCTCACGTCTTGCGTCCATGATGTAAAATCTTACTTGACGAAAATGATACAAGTCGCTTCTATGTGGCCTTCTGAGGTGCGGCGGTCGCGAAAAACCCGTAATGGACGAGCCGACTTCCCAAGGGTATGCTTCATCCTTTTGGCAGCCATCCAACGTTAATCTCTACCTTCGAATGCGCCCGCTTACCTGTTCAATTCAATTAATACGACCCGTACAACAATCCAGTAACGTCATATAGTAGGTGTGGACTCAACCCAGCACTGCATTGTGGGGATAATATATACCGGGGACTGTAGCATGCGGAATCGACATCGTCATCATTTGTTCATCATCGAAGCCAACTTTTTGTACGCAGGGTACACCCACAAGTCGAAACCATTCAGCGTGGACGAAAAACAGTTGGTATCGCTAGATTTAATTGAGCCCCTTTCTGGGTGCTGCTGATCAGCTGACGCCAGTAGATTAGCTTCTATTATAAAAGTCGTAGAACACTCCAACGCTGGAGTCGCCAAGCACCTCTGCGGCTTCGACGATTCCCGTTCAACGTCCACTCCCAAGAAAACACTCCAAGCAGACGTCCAGAGTGAGCGGAGGTCACAATGTCACGTTTCAATACCTTTTTCGAATCCAAGATCAGATCGATGGTGTTCCAAAATGAGCCAGTGAGTAGCTGCCACGCCATAGCTTTCATCCAACCAGTCTCGCTCACGACAAGTTGTTATTCAGTTTTTTTTTTTTTGCCCCTGCTGCTTAAGCCGGGCGACCGTCACGACACCTGGGCAAACTGCAACCGCATCCTGAAGCTGGCGACAAATTTGGAAAGATCGACGTCAATACTAAATGGATGAAATGCCAAGACAAGTATAATAAATCTTTGTATCCTAAATACGTGCAATAGGCTCGGGGTCGGACTGACAGAAATCATTGTCTAGAAAATCACAAGAGATCGTGTGCTAATCCGACACAGTGGGCTATACCATCTCTTTACCGAGGACTCTCAAGCACACGAAGTAATGTTCTTTTGAGCTCAATCGCATGGTCTAACTTCATGGAATAATTGAAGACCTGGGCTATGACAATCAACTCGAACGTCAACACCTGCATGACATGATGGATGAAACCTGATTGGAGTTTATTTTTACTGATAATTGCTGATAAAAACTCCCGACTGCTGTCGTTTGTTTGGAATTTGTTGAACTACCAGCACCGATTAGAGTCCTTTAGAGCACATCTTATCGCACACTACAAGACATTATTCGGCTTGGCGGACTGGCCATATGACAACCACATCACAACCTGGACATTTGGCATTTTGCCAAGACAAAACTTAGTATCTTCATGAAGTATCAGTCTTCTCATTGCGTATGCTCAAGGCTGTGCACTACTTCTGTGAAGGGGTTTGGACCGCTATTAGTACATATGGTGCTTTGATATCCAACAGACCGCAGCTGCTGAGCACCGCTGAATACTCAAGTTTGTGGCATAAGCCGATGGAGATCACGAGTCGGCATAGGTCTTGCTATGGGAACTTTGTTACCTTGATAGGCAGGTCCATCATGGATCGGCACACGCGGCATCTACACCCGCCACCAGCTTCGAAGCAACGTTCGAATACCGAAGGCAACTTGGCATTTCCAGCTATAGCATCATTATCGGGGAGGCTGTGACGGGTTTTCCCGCTATCAGAAACTTCTTTGCCTTGCTAGTTCATCTCTTCGCGCAGCAAGCAAGTTCACACCCTTACAGTCAATCGTCCCTTTCATAATGGTGTCCCTTGTGCACCCTGAACGACGCTCATGGCTTCTGATCTTGCTTACCCTGCTCGTCGCTCAGGACTCGAAAGCAGCAGTCGCGATCCTGTAAGTTTCTGCCTCGTGGCGGTGGAGCCAAGCAAATCCAACCTTTTGTATTTTCCAGGGGTATTCGCCAATCTGGCAAGGGTCGCGGAGGCGATGATGGAGACTCCGACTCTGATAGCGACGACGATAATGAGAGTTGCAGCAAAGGGGTTTGTGTTTTCTGCCGTAGGGGCGTCTGTACCACGAGCACTCAAGGGTCAAATCAAGCCTCTCAGACGAGGTAAACCGGTCATATCTGCACAAACTTTAATTTTGACCCAATGATGAGGTCGGCTCCTGCATTGACTAGTAACACGGGTGCTCCAACCTCATCTAGTACTCATTCTGCGCCCTCTTCAAGTGGAACTACCACTAACTCCAATGCGAACAACAATAAATCCGGTCATAAGAGATTAAACACTGGCGGGATTGTCGGTTTCGTCATTGGTCTTTGTATGTTTTTACACCTCAACCTCACAATTGATCTGGGTCCTGATCGTAGTGATCCACTTAGTGATCCTCTCAGGCTTGTTAATAATGTTTTTAATGAGGCGACATGCACATAAACGGCACAAACAACAGAAACCCCGTGTATCGATGCTTATCCCTCGGGGGACTCCCTCTGACGCACCTTCCCTTGATTCTGGCTCAGGTGGAGCGGGTTCAGAAATGGTGGAATCAGCGCATAGCCCGGGAGTGGTCAGCTCAGCAGCAGGAGCTATCGCCGCTGCTAATCTCGCCGCTATGCCCCGCTCTGGATACCCTGCACCAGAGCCCTATAAACCCTCTAACGCAGAAGCCGGCGGATCCATCGTTCCTGTTGCCCAATTAAAGGCTAATGGTGAGGGGCGCCAAGATATTCCAATTCCATTCATTGAAGGAGAAACGCGGACTCCAGGTACATCTCGGCTTTTGCCTCCTGGACCCCTCGTTTCACCTCACGAGCAATCTTTGGTCAACCCATTCGACGCCGCTGCTGCAGTAGCGTCATCCTCTGACAACACCGAGCGGCAATCACGAGAATTACCTAATGTACCACCTTCAACAACCCATGCCGAGATGATAGCATTTCAAAAGGAGTTGGAGAGAGACAGCGAAAAAGATGGACAGCTGGTTGGAGGTAGAAATGTAGACCTGAGTGATCCCCCGCCAACCTACTCGGACCGATGAAAGCAACGTTGTTTCTTTTGAAGGACCCTATTACATTGTATATACAGCTGGAAACTGTTGTCTGGTACTTTTTTGATATTGAAATGGACGACACTTTGGACATTGACCCGAAGTAGAAAAATATTATCTGTGTTCTCTATCAATGGTGAGGATGATCGTATCAGCACAAGCTCCCCAGTTGTAAAGATAAGACGGAGCTCCGTGGTTCCGGAATCAAAGATGCCAATGAGCACCTGAGCTGCTGAGAGCCAAGGCAAAGCAATCAAGTGGGGCATTCAACCAATTTCGCACGGTTTTGAGCAGAGGCTACGAACTCATTGACTTTGCATACCAGGTACCGCATTAACAGCGCATGAGAGGGTGCCAAAGGTGCTGGAGTAAGAGGTAGTAGGGTGCATGATGTAGGACTCGTGAGAGGACTAGGGAAAGGAAATGAAACTTCGAATATGCTAGACAGGTTGAATTCATTGGTGTCAGAGGACGATGGATGTGGGATAGTGACGTGATCATGGATCGTGAGACTGCCCTCAAGATCGACGCTAGAAGAGTCATGAATTCGTGAGTTATCAAGAAAGTAGTCGACATGGTCGATTGCCGATAAAATCTCAATTTCCGCCTTACGGCGACTGTGGAGCATACGCATGAGCTCCTTCCTAAACACAGTGGCGCAGGCATCAGCTTTTGACACAAGGGTTATTTAATTGCTCGAGAATGGTCACAAACTTCCAGTTCAATGGCATCCTAGCCGGAGGACGCCGAAGCATAGACAAAGCCTAAAGAAATTCTGAGAGCTAAAAACAGCAAGAAGTTTCGGACATGCCTTGGACTCGTCGTGTCTGGAGATCGTTAGCAAGCTTTCTTTTTTGACACCGAAACTGGAGATAGGATTAATAACAAATGTTGTTATTTAACTGGGGCCATTACCGTCCTAGTTCAGTCGACCATAGGCCCAACCATTCAATTCGGCCGGCGGCGAGCTTTATATTTTCGTGCTGGAGACTTTGGCTACCAAACTTGTACACGGAAAGGATATCAAGACCGGATGGGTCTGTATCGACCAATGCGAGAAATGGAATTCTGGTAGAATGGAAGTTAGTTTTAACACTGTATATGTGAAAAGTGGCGCGATCACCGTGGAGAAAGGTTGTCGGCAAGGGTTTTGATTAGATGCCGAGTCGCAATGTCGGGGTAGCCCTTCCCCTGGGTTTGGGTGTGATTCAGAAGAACCAAGTGGGATATAACAGTAAGATACCGTTATAATGAGTCCGCGTCCTGGAAGAGACGAATTGTTTGTGAACTTCAGACGACATAGCGTCTGGAATACTGCCTGGGATACAAGAACGCATAACCTCTCAGGTACCGAGCCAATGTTGAGAACCCCGTAAGTCACCAACCTCCTTTTCAACGATCAATACCCAAGCAACATCGGGGTCAACACAAAACGCCTTGACGTCCTCTCCGGCCGGAATTAAGGAGCCCTAGGAGGAGAAACACATCACCCTTTGTTTCATGAAAAGCATCATGATCTCTAACCTCAGTATCATTTATATGAATTGTTTCTCCTGTATGAAGTTGCGCGACAAGACCGGATCCGCAAACGAGGCCTTTCGAGGTGGCACGCTGCATGATGAGAGTAAGTGAGTAACCGATTCACTTTGTAGAATATGAGAGAAGGGTATTTTACGATGTTAAGATTTGATCGATCAAGACGGAATGTGGCAGCAATATCATCGACAAGCTGTGAGATAGATATGAGATTCAAAACAGAATTGAATCAGCGCTCGCACCGAGTCTACCGTCCTTTGATTTTTGAATAGCTTGATATCCCTATAGTATATGTCACTAGACGAAAATACTTTGTTAGAAAAAAGATAAACGCCGTCACTAAAGTGTAACCGTTTGGTAGTCGGCATGTGGTTGACCAGTGCTTCGTGAGCAGTGTCCAGTACTCTTAGGAGTTGCGCTGTGTATATAAGCAGCTATTCAGTAAAATCAGCGCATATAGAAAGGTCCCTTCTTGCCAATCGGACGGGCGCTTCCCATAGCAGATCTTTTCGGATATTTCATCCGTCTGAGAGCCGTAGATCTATCCAGGACACAATCAGGTTTCAAAGATACGCCGAGAACGCCGTGGTCCAGGTGTGAAACCGTACCCAACGGCTCCAACTTTGGAACGATTGGCCAACTGCAACTCAATTCTGGCACTATTTCCACCACCTCGGGAAAGCGATTGAGTGTCATCGGCTTCAGAACTGCTCATCATGTCAGGGCAAGTACGATCGCGAGGGGGACGGCCGAAGGTAGACAGCTGTGAAAGCACAGAGATTATCACGTCCTCTACACTTTCAATTGCATCACAAGGCCTGAGAAAAGCGCATACACCTCGGTAAACAGTACTCTTTGTAGCCGATCGACATGCCTGGCATTGGAAGTCACACCATTAGCTTCTTGATCGAGGTCTTGTTCGCATTCAGAATATTCCTCCATGTGTGCATCGTCCATGGCAGCCAGAAGTAGTTTTTGAGGGAAGTAATATTATTATGGTCAAGTTGGATACATAGAAATTTGTTCGGTGACATTGATACAAACATGACCAAATGGAGTTATATGTACACGCCAAACCTCCGACCTCCGCTGCACCAGCAGCTTATGCATTTGTGGCTCAAGATCAGCGCTAGCCAGTCCTCTGCCCTTCTACATCATCTCCAGAATCCGGATCTCCTTGGCTGCCGTCAGGCCAGATTTGATGGACGTTACGTATGTGCCTGCTGAGGTTGCTTCTAACGCTGAAGCTACGGTGGCAACCAGCTTCTGGGCACACAAAAGCTGTATAAACAGGCCAATCAATCAAATCATTAGAGTAGACAAGGCCAGAGTAAAACTTGAGCCACGAACCTTTTTCCCCAGTATGAATAGCCAGATGGATCTAGAAAACGAGGCTTTCGCTAAACCGAGACTATGCAGTTTGGGGATGAGCCCACCTTCAAAGCACTCGGCCTGCCAAACGCTTTGCCGCAGTAACCGCAAGCGTGTCCTTCTGAACTTTTATGAGACGCAACCGACGAATGTGGCGAAGATGTCGATGTGATGGGTGATTGAGCGGAGCCTGGGTTATAAGTGCGATCCGAAGGCTCTCCGCGTTTTGAGTATCGTTGAGGTTGCTGGGGATCGTAATAACCTCGCTGTCCTTGATGATCACGCGACTGGGACAGGAGGCCTTGAGGGTCCTGTTTCCAGAAATCAGACCGCGGGAACTGACAATCATAGACTAGGGGCAGAATCCCATACGTACCACAATGTACTCTGAAGAGATGCGCCGAGCGGATGCCAGTGCTGTTAGTGTCTGGTTGGTTTGCTGGACGGTGAGCCGGGGGTCATGAGTTGGATATGGTTGGTGTGGTGACAACGTCGGGGGTTGCGTAGGAAATGTCTGCTGTTTCGATTGATATAATGTGAGAAACTCATCCATATGAGGCAGTCGTTTGTTTTACTAACCGCGTGGACTGCGGGGTAGTAATTACTGCTGGGCGTCGGTACAGGCGCATAAGGGTACCCTCTACGTTCGGCTTCGCGTTGAGCTTCTGAATGATACGAGTAGGCTGCTACGGCAGGGGGTGAGGTCAAAGCAACGAAGGATGAGAAATTACGGACAACGTTGTGGGTCCTGGCCACTGACGGAGTGCCAATTGCTATACATGTAGACGGCCTCCAGAAGCAGGGAAGAGAAGGATGGAAGCCTCAGTCTTTGAGAACCTTTACTTATACAAAAGCAAATTACATTTGCAACGCCACTTGGAACTAAAGGTGATCGTGTCCGGTGCACACGAGAACAAACAAACGTGAGGAGTGGGATTTGGAATGACGCGGTGTGTCAATGTAGGTGTGATCATAGAGGTCCCTTGTTTTGGCACCAACTGAATTTTTAAAAACAGCCGGACATTAGCGCAGATGAGAACGATGTCGAGAAGTTACCATAGACAAGCCACGTGTAAACCATGTGGTTCTACAATTCAGTCTTGTCAAGAGAGTGGAGGAATCGGGGACCTGCTAGGTCGCAATCGTTGCCCATTTTTGGGCTAGCATCCCATCGGGATAAATGAACAAGACCTGTCAAGCTAAAGATCCTTATACGTAGCAACACGATCAAGTATTCTGGTGAAACCCTGTCAGACTTGACATAACTCACAAACCAGTTTTAGAGGGTCAGATGATGATGTTGTCGGAGTTTCTCTCAGAGCCCAGGAGAGATTCAGTGATAGAGCAAAAATGGCTATTTCGGTACATAGAGCGGATTTGGAATGTGAATGCCCCGGTAGCCGGATAATCAAAGCTTCGCGGAGTAGAATCAGTCGGGACTTATTCCACGAGAAGCCAACGAAACAGACGAGATCTTTGACAAGGAGGCTGTGCGTGTGGGATATAGCTCGTGTTCTGAAACTCTGAATGAACAATAATGCAATGCGTGGAACCAGCTCGAGACAAGTGAATGAGAGAATGGGCTGTGAAAGTCGGCCGGTGCCAGAGACGTCTATCAAGCCCAAACTTGAGGGTCAATGCCAAACCATAAGGGTAGTTTCTGCCAAAACTCCTCCCGGGCGATATCAACAGCGACCCCAAATTCGGACCGACAAAACTCACACGCCCGCAAAGTAGGGTTCAGTCGTCCGAGGGGGTCTTCGCGCGTTTGCATCAGCTCCGCATCCATAATTGCAAATAGGGGGTCAGAACTTCGCTGACATACGGCGCCATTGATATCGCGTAGGATCTCAAAGGTTATTGCTTCAAAAGCTGATTGGCAGATGCGCCTACGCGCTGCGTCCAACTCCATCCGGTAGATACAAGATGCTGATGGAACCCTGCCTTCCAATTCATTGACAATAAAAGTCGAAAGGAAACGGGACCCGTGCTCTTTGCCTCGGAGGAGGCTCAAAAGATCGATGTCTGACAACTGATGTGTCCTTGAGGTTAAGGGGCACGTGTACCCTGCAGCACATTCACTTGGCGAGCAACGAGATAAGTCGTAGAAAGCGGCGGGGAGGAGCTCTGGCATGCGGGCCGCGCGGGCAAGATTGATAGCTAGACTAAGAGATCTGTAAGAAGCGCTGGAGAAGACCAAGAACAAGTCAAGGTACGTGCATTGGGTGAGGTATAGTCTTGCGTGGCTCATAGGCCCCAGTTGCTGTTATCGATTTCGCTTCCCTTAATTCCCATTGGGCAAGGCTTTTTGGCCAAGACGATGATAAACGACGAAGAAGATCCGCCCGGAGATGGCTGACTTCGTAGGTCGTAGTCAACTGCAGAATCGCCGACACCACGCCGAAATCATCGATGTCACATAACAGTAGAGAGCTAAACATATTTCAGCCTGCGAAGTCGCCAAGTCTCATATTACTCACATGCCATCGTAGAGCGCAAGCAGGAAGTGATATAGGTCACTTGGGGACTCTGCCAGCTCCAGAACAGGGCGGCCTTCTAAATACCGTGTTTCCGTTCCCTCTAGCCCTTCAATGGCCCGCTTAAGTGGGGCAGAATGCCGAGACAAGAAGCCTTTGTGTACTAAGAAATAGACTGTGCCAGCGAGTACGGCGAGGTTCCCATCTTTAAAGCTGAGATCCGGGTGGCGAGTTGGAGATAAGCCGTCAGCCCGAGATTCAAAGCTTTCGTTGGTTCCTGAAAAGCGGTTCGTGCTAAAATCATCTACAGACAGCATATTGTGCCAGAAGTAGTGGTGGTTGAGAACTGGTTGAAATTAGTGGATCACGCCTAGTAGTCCCGCATTGGTCATAAGCCAGTCTGAATGAAAACCATGATCAAATAATAAAACGATAAGTTACGCCTCAACCTACAAAAAACGAACGGGAGAAAGAGGCGATCTTAAAGTACAGATAGCATCTACAAGGCGCAAGTAACGGGGTGATCTTGGCAAGATGATAGTAGGCAATTGTTCTATGGCTCGGAGATCATTCTACAACACTTGCTCATTTGACGGCATTGACCTGAAGACAAGGATCAAAGATTTTCGAGGGAGTATTGAAGCTGAGCTCACTGATGGCAATATGTGTTGATTCATCGTGAGAATACACCGCGTCCCTGTTTTTGCTACGTACCAGCATCCCCCCGTGTCCAACACTCTCACCCTCTTCAAAAAAATTTATAACCGCGTACACAGCATCGAAAATGTCTGAAGCGGTCGTTGTTCCTCGTATCGTGCCTGGCGCTCCTCCCCCTCCTCCATTGACAAAGTCCCAGAAAAAAAAGCGTAAAACGAGAAAACCGTCAGAGTCGGCTCCAGGTTCGCCTGTAGCTATACCTGATGCGACTTCTGCTGCCCTCGTGGAGCAAGCTCCCGATGTCACAGATATTCACGAGGGATCCGTTGCACCAGACTTGGTCGCACAGCCCGATGGACAGGCAGCTCTGACAGACGACAAATCGCTCAAACCAAGTCCTGTCGTTGACATCATCTCCAAACGCCTCAAGGTGACCACTAAAAAAATCGTCAGTGATTTTCCAATGTGCTTTTTGTTCTTAAAACCCACCCAGCCATTTTTTTCCCTTCTAGACGCGTATAGCAACCTACGCTGCCACTGACCCGGAGAAGCTTAATGACGACCAAAAACGTACTCTGAAAACACTTTCAACATTGGAAGCTGTTCAAAAGGAGCTTGGAGAACTGAAAAAAGCCGTTGAGGTGGATGCCAGAGTTTTCTTTTTACGTCATGAACTTATCATAAATATCAATCCCAAAGGTATATGAGTCTGAATCGGCGAATGAACTTTCTCAAAAGATCAGCGAAACCGAAAAAGCTGAGAAAGCTAGGATAGCAGACGCCGTCTTTTCAGCAGAGGTATGCCATGTAACATTTTCCCCCGTGTTGTTTTCAGCGCCTGATTCCATCGTGGCGTAGACTGGCCTCACAAACAGGTTTTTAGGTGTTCTCGACATCATGCGTTTGCGTTCGCTGCTATCTACAGGACAGCTCGAGTCATTTCCTGAGAGCGAAGCTGTCACCCTTGTAGCTGATATACTCACTGGAAATGATACCGATAACAAACTAGATGTCCTTAATGGTTTATTGTCTGGAATAGGCGAGCTTGGGGGTGTGTCCTGTACGTCTTGTACATTTTCTTTAATTTCTCAACGCTAACGTGGCCTCAGATTCACATATTCTGGAAACAACAAGAACCCAGCTTAATCCTCCCCGTGCACCTACTCCTGTTGTTGATGTCGTTGATGCTGCTGAGGAGGAGGCACCTGCTCCTGAAACGCCTGCTGAAGTTCCAGTTTCTGACGTCGTTGAACCTGAAATCCCCGTTAGCGGTGTACCCGCAACTGCACCAACAAGTGCTTTCCATTTCATGCAGGCAAGCGAACTTGAAGCGGCTGCCTTGTCCGATGCTGCTTCGCAACCTGCGGAAAATAGTGAAGAAACACGAAACGTCCCTGAAGCTCTCGATCTTACGCAAGAGGCTCCCAACGGGCACGCAGACATGTCTGAGGTAAACCTTGTTCGATTTCTAGTGAAATCGCGTATGATGAAACCCGTTTTTTCCAAGGTTCCACAGTCAGGGATCATTGATTGGGCCGCAGATGATGATGCAGAACTACCATCTATTGCAAGTTTGAAAAACAAATTCGGCACATCGGGTTCTGTTACGCCTGTCACTAACGAGTCCCCCGCTGGACATGATCTATCGACTGCTCCACAGACTAATGGCCAGGAGGTACCAGCAGTTCGTCCACAGGAAGATGAAGATGGTTTCACTCAGGCACGCAATGCTCGTGGTGGACGCGGGCGTGAAATCAGAGGTGACGGGCGCGGGTATAGAGGCGGGTACCGTGGTGGCGATCGTGGAGGATTCCGTGGTGGTGAACGTGGCGGATATCGTGGTGGCGATCAACGTGGAGGATATCGTGGTGACCATGGAGGATATCGCGGTGGCTTCCGCGGTGGCGAGCGTGGCAGTAAGTTGGCCTCCGTTAAGTATTTTACCTGGGCTGATCAGACTTTCTTACTTTTTGAAGACATGCGTGGCGGTGGTCGTGGTCGTGGTCGTGGTCGGGGAAACGATAGAGGAGGGGGTGAGATTTTTTAATTAGCACTATATTTATTATCCCTTCTGATATTTGCGCCATGATAGCTCCTAGTGCGCCTCCCACACCTGCTTAGGTTGATGTTCAAAAGTACCAGACCAACATCTGGAAATTGACATAGCTTCGTATTCGATATCGGTTACTTACTATTACTCTGCCTACTCGTTCAGTGCGTAGGTGGTTTTGCTACCGTTATATGTACTTTGAGTGCATGAATCATAATTTTTGTGAATTTCCTTTCCAATTTCATTGAGACTGAATGCAGCGCTTCCCACGATTTTTCACACCCTGATCTCTCAGACTTGGGAGCTTAAAGCGTTAACGTGCAACAACCCAATCTAGTGTCCGAGGGAAGGCCCAGATCTCAGCTTTTCTTCCTTACTTCTGTTCAATCAAATCCATGGCGCTTCAGTCACGTTTCGACTCGCGGCAAACCCCAGAACGGTTCATTCAAGCTTGTTGTACATGGCTTCAATCGACTACTCGATATACCTTGTCACCGGTCGAGAACTTTTACCCCCTGGAAAGGTTCGCATCCTCTTAACATACCCTTTTTTGGCGTGTACTCAAGTTGTTAACTAGGATTACTATGAATCTTTGGAAGAAGTATGCTTTTCAGATATATATCTTCGATACGATGTCTTTTAAAAAACGTGGGCTTAGTCGCTTCAAGGCGGCGTCACCGTGGTTCAAATTCGCGAAAAAGATGCAGATACAGCCGAGGTGCGGATGAGAATACTAACTATCGTTGCTCTTTTCCTCATCTACCCACAGTTTATCGAAGTAGCTGCGAAATCGAAAGAGATATGCGACAAATATAAAGTTCCTATCTTGATCAATGACCGCATAGACGTTGCGCTTGCGATCAATGCTGATGGCGTTCACGTAGGACAGAGCGATATGTCCGTTCCTCAAGCGCGTAGTCTGTTACCGAAGGAGATGATTATCGGAGTATCTTGCAACAACGTCAATGAAGCGAGGCAAGCTGTAAAAGATGGTGTGGACTATATTGGCATCGGTGCAGTATGGGGTACAAAAAGCAAGAAACTCACAAACCCCCTTATACGCGTTCGTGGTGTCGGGCCGGTGTTGGAGGTATTAGATGGCACACAAATTAAAGCTGTGGCTATTGGTATCTAATTTCTCGCTTCTATCGCCGCATTAATTGACATATATCCTTAGGCGGAATCAAATCTACCAATCTTCTTCGTACATTACATGGTTGCGTCTCTTCTACGGATCACTCTCTTGACGGCGTCGCGGTAATTTCTGATATTGTGTCATCGCTACAACCTCGTCAAGCTGCAGAGAAACTATCTCGATTATACAAATC
>CEMU01567717.1:5014-21676 GCA_900068965.1 Calocybe gambosa
GTGATTAGAAGAGGGCGGGGGATAGTTTTGGAAGAACGAGACAAGCTCTGTCGGTTTAACGAACTTGGCATAAGTGTGGGTGCCTTGTGAAACTCTTCTCGTCAGGTTTTCAGCAACGAAGATGGTAAGAAAGTAAGCGAGAGGCGTTCGAGATATTGTTGAGAGGAAGAGATGACCGCCGGGCTATAGTAACGAGTTAAATAACTGGCGGTCAAACAGGATAGACCAACACATGTAGCTTACTTTAACCAGCTCAGCACAAGTTGAGATGAAAGAAGCCGGATTATCGACATGTTCGAGAACCTCCATAGAACAGACAAGATCGTACCGCTTTGGAGACTCCAAAAGGGACTGAGCTGGAAGGTTGGTATACGAAAGGCGTTCTAGCCGAGGGTCAGCAGACGCATGGAGTTCGGCTATCCTTATATTTTCTTTGGACGCGTCAATCCCCAATGTATTGGCACCCAAGCGCGCCAGACTCTAAGAGTCAAGCGTTGAGATTTTTGTGAACGCGGAAAAATAACAAGGAAGCTGCAGTCGACACACCTACCTCTGAGAGTAAACCGCCACCGCATCCAACGTCAAGCACATCCAAGCCACGCAGAAGTGATGAAGGCAACACTTCATCTATTTCCCCCGATTCACGAGAAACCTCCAGCAGCTTTTCTCGGATAAATTGTACGCGCACAGGGTTCATCTGGTGTAGAAACGCGAACTCTCCGCGTTCATCCCACCATTTTGATGACAGACGCGAGAAATGTGCGATTTCCGCAGCGTTGATCGTTTCATGAGCAGCTTGTGAGTGTAACTGACGGTGAAGATTGCGGAGGACAGTGGTAAAGCGCATGTGGCCTGTACTCAGATAACATGGCCAAATACTCGCATCTGCTTGTGCAATTATCTTTGGCCTGTAACAAATGGCGTCCAGTAGCGTAGCGCAACAGACGTTCTCTCTTGCAAACCAGATTGTCGAGATCTCTCCTCAAGATGAAATTTACCGTTTCGATGCAGAAAGAAATAGGGAGATCAACCAGGAGGCACCATGGACCAAGGAGTACGCCGTGTTTACACTCTTTTTCTGAAAATCACACTGACATCGTTGATCAAGTCCTCATTATTTCAAGCTATGCAAGATCTCTGCAGTGGCGCTCATCAAGATGGTGCGTTTTGGGGCTACCAAATGGCTTCACTTTTCGCTGAAATGGCTTGGCCGCAGGTGATACATGCACGCTCTGGCGTGCCACATGAAGTCATGGGCTTGATGCAAGGGAAAGTGGTAGGGACCACATTAGTGGTGATGGATTCGTTTGCACTCCCAGTTCAAGGAACGGAGACGCGTGTCAATGCGGCAGCTGAGGCGAATGAGTACATGGTGGAATACATTCAAGGAAGTGAAAAGGTATCGTGCTTTTTCAGTTAATATGTTTCATATCCTGATGTGGGTACTTTATTTTTACCCTCTAGATCGGTCGGTTAGAGAATGCTATTGGCTGGTATCACTCTCACCCTGGATATGGATGCTGGCTTTCTGGCATCGACGTCAACACTCAAATCACGAACCAGAAATACCAAGATCCATTCGTCGCAGTGGTTGTACGTGTTGCTCACTTTTCTTACGCGCTCAGTCCCCACTTCTTGATACCTGACGTTTTATTTTAGATCGATCCTAACCGCACCATCTCAGCGGGCAAGGTGGACATTGGTGCCTTTCGAACTTTCCCAGAAAACTATACACCACCAAATATCACGCCATCGGAGTATCAGTCTATTCCGCTAAGCAAGATTGAAGATTTCGGCGTGCATGCAAACCAATACTACCAGATCGATGTGGAGATTTTCAAATCGAGTCTTGATAACGAACTCCTCGCGATGTTGTGGAATAAGTATTGGGTTAATACACTCAGTCAAAGTCCTTTGATCTCGGTAATAGTTCTCTTTATTTATTTTTTTAATGGCAGCGCTGCGGCTAAAACAACCAAACAGAACAGAGAATATTACGTATCTCAGCTATCAGACCTGCATCAGAAGCTTTCAAAGGCACAGGGATCTGTAAATCAAACCCGTGCGCACGTTCCGTCGCTTAAAAAGAAGGATAACTCTGGTACTGCTCCCAAAGTAAGCCTTTCTTACGGTCTCCTGGTGAACCAACTGATATCTCTCACTTTTAGCAAAAGGAGACGGAGGAGAAGAAAAAGGAGGATAATCAGTTAGCCAAAAGTGTAAAGGACAGGTACATGCTGTCACGTTTTTTGCCTTTGAGATTTTACTAACTACATGTAGCACGAAAATCGCTATTGAGGCCCAGCATGGTCTCATTGCGCAGGTGATCAAAGATGTCATCTTCTCAATGCGACCGAGAGGAAACCCAACGGAAGGTGCATCGAACATTTCAGATGTTACGAGTATGGCAATCGGTTGAAAGTATCGCACAAATAACATGCATTGTATTCGTGTTTCTAGTTCATCTATATTGTACACTTAATAACTATCCGACCGACAGAAGCCTTTTGGTGTCGCATTGGCTGATTAAAGGATCCTGATTCAGTAATCACTGCAATACGGTATTGATGAAGCGACATCGGCAGGCTTCTTCGTTCTTTGATTAAATCTTGGCTTTATGCGAAGGATGGCCTGTTAGATGATAGACGGATCTCGAGTTATGTTCCCATAACGGCGAAGGGTTACTACTGTACTTAGAATCTTCTTCCGTAACTGCCAAGGAACTATAGAAGGGACCAAGTTACGATGTTGGTTGTGTAACCAAGATTGTGTAACTCCATCATCGGCCTAATGGTCTAGTAGCATGATACCTCCTTCGGGATTTTTCAATTCCGCGAGTTAATCTCGTAAGCTTGGAGGTGGTCCTGGGTTCAATTCCCAGTTAGGCCCTGTTGATTAATATTCTTTTTTCTTTTTTTTTTCTTCTTTGACAGAGCACATGAATGTCGGCTACTTGACAAGGCACCCACCTAAAGCCTTCATAATACACCGACGAGCAATCTCACCTTCAATGTATAACGGCTGGACTCGAGAACAACTCATCGCTCGACTAACAGAGCTAGAAAACGGGACGCTTGAGCCTAGACAACGACCATCCCAGCCCGAAAAAACTAGAAGGGATTTTCAGTTCTCTGCCTACCCAAAGCGAAAAATCGCACTAAAATTTTGTTATTCTGGTTGGGAATATGGCGGGTTGGCCTTTCAGAATATGAACACTTCACTGCCGACTGTAGAGGGGGTGCTCTACGATGCACTGGTCAAATCTAGGCTCATAGATCCCGCAGGAGGACTTGAAGGATGCGGTTGGGAGAAGTGTGGTCGTACCGATCGAGGAGTAAGTGCTGCTGGTCAGGTCATCTCGTTATGGGTTAGGAGTGCTCTTGACCTCAAAGAGAGTAGCAACATATGCGTGTCTACGAACGATTCGCATCCCATTATTCTACCTCAGACTCCAAATGCTTTACCAAAACCAACACTGGCAAAACCTCCAACTACAACCCTCAAAGATCAAAGTATTGTCCCAGAATTCGACTTTAGCCTCGAGGACGAACTTGTAGGGCCTTCACCGTCACAAGCACGTTCTTTACCCAGCCATAAGCCAAAATACGAACACGACTACCTTGCCATCCTGAACCGCTTGCTACCCCCTACTATACGGATAATTGCGTGGTCACCAGTCTCCGACGCTTTCTCTGCTCGATTCTCTTGCACACACAGGCACTACAAATATTTCTTTTCCTCAGATACCGACTCGGGGCCAAACTTGGACATTGAACGCATGCGCGCCGCTGCTTCTCGTCTCGTCGGGGAACACGACTTCCGCAACATGTGTAAACTAGACCCAGCGAAACAAATCTCGTCTTTCAAAAGGACAATTATGCACGCAAAAATTGAGCCTGTATCAGTTGACCCTGATGGACGAGGGATGTATGTATTTAACCTCATCGGCAGCGCATTTCTATACCACCAAGTACGGCATATCATGGCGATCTTGTTTATGGTAGGCCACGGGCACGAAGACTCGTCCGTCGTCACTGCGCTGATGAATGTAGAAAGCGGAGCGGAACCTGACGCGACCGAAGTTGTGAATAGTAAGCCGGAGTACCAGATGGCCGATGCTTTGCCCCTCCTGCTGTGGGACTGTGGTTACCCTGAAGGGGTACTCGACTGGCAGACGACGAACGGGGCTCCGACGTCGGACGGAAGCGAGGGAAGGACTGAACTTCATCAGCGGCTTCATGCTATTCATTCGAGATCCCAAATATACACAGTATTAAACGAACAATTCCTCAACGCCGCTTCACGCTTTCACCCTCCACCATTATCAAAATGTACAAACTCGCGTGGAACACCTACCGCTCTATCTTCAACGTCTGATAAACTTTTGATACCGCTGGGCGGGGGAACCTACAAACGGACCGGTCACGACAAGTACACGCCCCTATTGATGAGAAAGCGGCTTGATCCCGTGGACCAAGTGAACGAACGATGGAGACTTGGGAAAGGGTTTAGGAGAAATGAGAGGAAGAAGGCTGCGGTGGAAGATGTGGATGCTCACGACGATGGCAACGAATAGGCTCTTCCTTCAAGCCCAACAAATACGAGTACGAGAGTTGCTGTAACGACAACAAATTCTTACATTATATTTGACGCGCTATATCAACGCTCTCACATTGTCGGCGTCCTCCGCTTAGTCAAGCTGTGATCTGATATCGGCCTGGCTATGTCAGCACGCCTTTTTCGACCAACACCATCACAGTTCTTCGACGTCTTACTGTTGGCACGCACAGCGCCGAGTTGTCCATCAATCCTTTGGAGACATATAGTTCATGATGAGATCATGCGACCGGCCTCGAGCCCGCTCTGCCTCCCATCCATTTGCTTATTCCATATATAGCGCACTAATAAAGTTACTTATATGGCACGGATATCTGGAATTCCAACGGCACACAATGAAAAGTCGAACAGTCATGTGGCGTCATCGCCGACACATCACAGGTTGGGTCGCCGGTATCCCCTTTCAGTCGGACAGACATCTGGTTCCTTTCAGACAACGTAAACTTTGACAGTGTCCACTGTATACAACATCTTTCTTCGCTTCACTCCCTCACCATCTCGTTCCTTGTACTCCTTATACCCCGTCTGTAGACTTCTGGCAAGTCGGCCCCTCGTGGTCGCTAGTCCCCTCGCGCATCCATTCTTTCTGGATAGTGACTGCGTGCCAACTACAATGTCTTTCCCTCGGACGAACTCATCAACTCATACTCATGGTGAGGTGTCCTCTCCTATGCTGTAGCTAGTTATTCAGCTCACAAGCCAGCACCCACCTCCTAAGACATCACCCAGCCGGTTGTTCACGAACGCATTGCAAAAGCCTTTATTGTCCTCCAACTCATAGGCGGGAGCGGACTTGTTATTGTTGTACTCACGGCGATGCTCAGTAGTAGGGTGAAACGCTATTCGACGTGGTACAGTTTCTGCGGGTCATGGATCTTCTCGTCCATCTCGTACACGCTCCTTGCCTTTGCCGGCCAAATGACCGGACCAACACCGAATTACGCGCTTTGCGTTGTACAGTCGGCACTTATTTATGCGGCTCCTAGTTTGTGAGTTGTGCTTTCTCTAGCGCCTTCCGGAAGGTCAATCTGACAAAATAACTGTGTCTGTCAATCAGGACGGCTTGTACGACTTTAGCACTCATCATACACGTTCGTATATCTATCCATCATTTCTGGAAGTTCTTATTTAGGTTCGGTATAGATGCTTTTAAACGTTCGGCGTCTTTTGCGGAACGCGCCTTTTAAAACCGACTCGGGCGCTGTTTTAGCGGTAACCATAACCCTTCGCAAACTAGTTTGATACTGATTATCATGTTAGCTGGTGTCCGTGCCCTATGTTGTGTGGCTGGTTGTATTTGTGGCTGTCTTCGTGGTAAACACCGAGCTGTGTTCTCGAAAATCAAGATTTGACGTATGCTCTAGTACGGGATATCCAATGAGGACTCAGTGAGGAGATCACCCAACGATACCTATTGTGATTCTAAGAATCCGTTGATGTTTGCTCTAGCTATTTGTCACTTGATGATCTGATTTTGATTTGACTCGCATAGGTCCAAGATTTCCTCCCTGATCGTGCTATCTTGTACAACTTTAATCATCGCACTACAAGGTGAGTCCCTCAATCCGCAGGAGCTTGACAGAATCATGTATCTCCACAGGCGTCATTGCAACCCGACTCTACCAAAATCGCCGAGTTATTTCTGGATCTATTACTATGGTTGCGCGTGTCATGATCTTCAGTGTTCTCGGCGCTTTGGCATTAGGGTAAGCTAAAGTAAAGGAAGACTGATATACCCATCACTTATGCAAGACCTCGAAGGGTGGCTGTTGCATACGTCGTTACCTGGAAGCACGGACCGGTTTTTGATATGATACTTGCTTCCCGTAAGCTCCTAATTCTCAACACGAATCATGACTAATATCCCCCTTCAAAGTACCTGTATTGGCCTGTCTAATATTCGGCACCCAACTGGTCTGTATCCAATGACCGACTCGTTGATCAAAGCTGATGAATCAATCCTAGGACCTTGTACGTATATGGACATGTCGTGGGAACAGAACCTATCCTGCTCCAGAAAAACCTCTGCTACCACACAGCCATTATACATCAGTATCGACCGAAGACTCCATCTGATTCGCTTTTTTTGATTTCTTGCACCCCGGGACGCTGCTGGACAATTTGTATTACTTGATTGTATACGTTTCCGCTCACACATCCACAGTATATATCGCTCGCATGACTTCTTGCCTTGGTGTCATACCTTTCCATCACGACGATAGCGCCTAACTTAACTGCAGAAAACGATTGTAATTCATCTTATCTTATCTCTCCGCCGCAAACCCAGGTTGTTGACCAACATCATCTTCAGTATTTTATACACTGAGAAATATGTGTCTCGGCCTTCTGTATCCCAGCAACACGATCAGCAACACTTGGCAGAACGTGATTCTGTTTAATCTAGGGCTACCAGAAGATTGTCATGATCATCCATCAATCCATGTCTTCGTTGCCGAAGCCCCCTTATACAGAGAATGGTGCCGTTCCCCACTTTGCCGTTTCATGTGTGACCCTTCCCCCTGGTCCCATCTCGTTAAGAAGCTCCCCTTCGTTTTGATGAGAATGGTGACTGGTTCCGTTTCTTTCTTACCACCATCGACTTTCTTTTAAATCTCTGTCTCTTTCGTTTCTTTAATTTGACGTCCGAGGGCCGACTTGTTATCTCACATAACTGGCGCCGTGTGGGTTTATGTTCCAGCTTGGCCAGTCTCCAGTAAAATGTTGGAGGAATTATCGCACGGCTTGATTAGCCTCGTCTCCAGTCAGTACTGAACATCAAGCCACAATGCACTAACCAACGCAACCTACAAAAAAAAAAAAAAAGGAAACACTGAAGACGGTGGCAGCAACCCGGCACTTGTCAAAGTTTTCTTTTCGTTTCATTTGTTCGGATTTTTCTGCAATCTCATCATGGTTATAACCGCCCTTTGCTCGCGTTCGATCCAAAGATATTCGACCTGGTTCAGTTTCATTCTCTCTTGGATCATCTGCACCTTCTCTTACAGTCTGCTCTTCTGGGGAGGCGGGTTTGCAGAGGAGCCACCTTATATCCTTTGTCTTGTTCAGGGTGCGATGAATTATGCCGCCCCACCTCTGTGCGCATTATGGCTTTATCTCACTCACACAGGATCTAATACTAGCATTTCTAGCACGGCCGGAACGACGTTAGCGTTGGTCGTTCAAGTGCGTCTGATATCAAATACTACCGTTTTGACTTGCTTCATGGAAGCAGGTTTGGTTCCTGGTGCGATCAGTTACTTCATCAAAAGGAAGGCATATCCCACCACTTCTTCTTACCGCTGTAGGTCCATTATCATGATGGAATGCCTCTGATGATTCAAAATCCCATAGCTTCTGGCTGTCCCCTACCTGATATATGCAATTATTCTCGTGGGGACCATTACGGTAAGAGGGAGACCCAACTATAGGTTCTCGCTTTCTCATGGCAGGTAGTTGGGATGGGTACGACCTCGTATCGTTCGAAGAACCGCAAGTAGAATGTACTGTAGCTTTACTGAAAAAATACCGTAAGTCATGGCGTTATTATTGCGAATAGCTAATCAATTGACCAGTGGATCACAGTGGGAGAATTTCGTCGTTCACCGTCGCCTTTTTCATGTTCAACTCCGTTATTCTAGAAAGTATGCTGGTTAAGGCTACCGGATGATTCTAATTGAAAATATCTCTGCCCCAAATAGTCATGATCTGTAGAGCGCTCTGTCGACAATGGATGGTGGTCAAGAAGCAACCAGCTGCGCTCTCGATGGCCCTCCGCGTCGTAGTCTTCACTCTTGCTTGCATTCTGGTTTTCGCGTAAGTGACAATGGATTTTTCCATGACGGGCTTGATGGAGATCCCATTTTTATAGTCTGAGCATTCTTTTCATGGTTATGGTCCATCACGGCACCGAATTGAATATAATTGTGTCAATCAGTATGCTTTCTGTCACTGGTGAGACGTTTCGTTCCCTGACTACTATATTAGTACCTGTTGCGGCAGCATTGATATTTGCAACTCAAACTGTAAGACTCATCAATTGATTCTCTCTACCAGCTGATCTATGAATAGGATCTAATTCGTGTGTGGATGTATTGGACGAGACATAAACCGCCTGATGTGACGGAAAAGGAGGCTGAGCTGGATACGGGGCCTATTCCCAACAGGCCTGTGAATGACGTTCATGTTTGATTGCCATAGTATGTCCACTAGGTAGATGCTTTGTATGATAAGGAGATAGGTTCAAATGTATCAACGCGTTCAGGGTAAATTTGCATCAGATATTTTCCAAAACAAACAAACAACTTTCTCTCATCACAAGCACATATATAATGAGCTCTCCGAAGCCAGAAGACTCACCAATTTCTACAGACGCAGAGTCAATCACCCCTCTAGAAGATGAAAACTTCCCTCCCTCACCTTATTCGTCTATGAACATCGCCAGCCAACTAACAGAATCTCTAGCTACTGCCAGTGTTAGCAGACCCAAGCGCCGCTTGCCTTTAGGTCAAAGTCTCGGTACATCCCTGCCCAACAATCGCATCGTAAAATTAAGGCGAACGATTGATTCATATAAAGCTGGAGGCAAAGAGGAGCAATCGTGGAATAGGACTCTTAGAAGCAGTAGACGGGACGATCTTGTTGACTACGATGTAGTCGATTTTTTAAGACAAGGTTAGCGTTTTTGCGGTTTGGATTCTCATCTAAACCTGAATTTTGATACTCCAGAAATTGGTGATCCTTTCCTAGACTCTGCCATGCAAAGCCACACCTAGCCCTCAGCATATTGTTCGGCTGTTTTATCCGTGTAAAAATGCTTTGTGCCTTGTCAGATGCTATTCTTGACGCGAAAGAATCTTGATTCCATTCACCGAGTTCGCTGCATTCCGACACACTGCAAATAATTCTATAACATGGGCTGTGTTGATGAATGTTATTCTGGAGATTGCTCGTAGCGATGAGCTTAATGTCAGTGTATGTTAGGAGACAGTTGGAATAGATACAAATGCCAATGCTAAATAATAGAAGATACTGTACTATCTTGTGAACATGTGTTTTCAGTGTAGATGTCGATTTTCCATCCGGTAAGTAATGGGGAGCTCTGCTGCCCATTGTGTAAGTTAGAAATAATGTGTCCTCAAGTGATAGTCAGTCGAGATAAGATTTTGTCCAAATCTCCAAGGGTACGAGGATCTTGAGCTTGTGTTAGAGGCCTGCTGTGCCATTGAGATTGCGGCCTCGTATCTTCTGGCACTTCCGGGTCAAGTCGCGAGATTATTTCGGAAATACTTGGGCGCTGCTGGGGCAAGAATTTCCAACAATATTCCATCAGGTCCCATGAGGCGTAGGTAAGACCCCGTTCTGTCCACGCGGGAGATCCAGGAACAGGTTTCGTCGGGAGGCCACGAGAGATGATTCTACGCATGACACGAGCTGGAACAGTAGTTTCAAAGTATGGGACGTGTTCCGCAAAGATCTAGCAGAGATATCAAACAATGTATGGGAATGGGGACACTAAAAGGATCATTACCTCATAGCCTAAACAGCCCCAAGCGAAAATGTCGCTCGCTGTGCTATTGTGGATAATTTTTCCTGGTTGTACGTCGTCCGACTCCGGCTCATGTAATTCAGGCGCCTGCCAGCGGATGCTTCCACCCTTCGATCCTAAGGATGAATAAGGATCACACCATAATATCCGTGAGTCTGTTGGACTTGACAATCCAAAATCCGATAAGCGGGCTCGTCCTGAATCATCTACGAGAACGTTTGACTGGAGCGAGAGGAATGCGTTAAGCGATATAGCTGGGGCCGTAAGCAACACAACCCCATACCGATTTCAGGTCACCATGTACAATGGCTCTCTCATGAAGATAATTAAGACCGACTGCTGTGTCCAACCACTGATGCACATAAGTTGTTGCGGTATAAATGTCACATATATGCTCTTACAAGAAGCATGCGGTTTGCGTCAGGATTACGGTCTAGAAAGTCATTCAGTTGCCCGTTTTCAGCCCAGGGTGATACTAGCGCAATTCGGGATCCTCGGAATAGAAAAAGTCCATAAAATGGAAGAACATTTGGGTGTAACAGTTGACCCCAAAGAATGGCCTCGCGTGCATGCATCTATTTTTATTTAGCATGGCTCGCAGTTGTATCACTCCACGAAACGAACCTTTGCCATGCTTCGGTCCGAGGTTGTGTGAGCCCTGCTGACCTTGAGGCACAGAAGTTCACCATGCCGTTGTGCCTTGTAAATATCTGCATAGCTGCCAAACGTGGATGGATAGTCTTCGAGAACTTGTACCGAGCCCTGAAAATCAAAGCTTAGAGGATATAGAAGACCTTCTGAAAGCCGCTGCATAGCAATAATGAGCTGTCTTTGGAGATGATGTGCCAAGTCGCGGGCATCCAAGACCTTCGTGACGCTAAATCAAAGTCCGAACCCCCATAAAGAGAGGGAGCTCACCTCCTGAAAAGCGTCAATAACTGTCTGCGCATCATCTTTGGAGCATGACAAGAACTGCTTGTAGAGAACTACATCTTCGAAGACAGCCACGAGCTTTAATAAAATGCGGGAATCCGGTAGAGATAGACCTGTCGCGTTACCCCTTAAATCAAGTATCTGAAAAGAGTTACGTCCATTAGCTACCCCGACAAAAAATGAGTTAACTAATCAGATGAACCTGATTTATCGGGGCTTCTCCATCTGTCTTCAGCGTCATTGCCTTTGCCTTTGACGTCGTCGTCTCTTTGTTCAGCATGCTAGACCATCCTCCTCGATGAACATCCTCATGATGCTCTTGGACTTTGGGGGACTTTGATTGTTGTCTAAGCGCTGGTTGCCCCGCTTTTTGGTGATTTCCATTTCCACCGACCAGATGAAGACTGAGCTTTGTTGAGGACGTAGAAGGTGGCGGGCCTGACAGGGTGTTTAATTCTGACGACGACCGATCGCTATTATCATTCGACCCAGACATCTGACTATTGCCGCTCTGTTGTTGATGACTTGTATGCTGGCTCAATGATGAACACGGCGGTGAATACCAGCTATCTCCCATTTTGAGACCATCTCGCCGTTCAAAATGTTCTGCGTCCGGGCGAAGATCCTGCTTGCGTTCTCCGGTTTCCTCCTTGTCTCTATAGACATTGCAGGGTTTCTGCTCTTTCGGGAGGGGCCGAGGTAGTTGAGAAAACCTGCTGTCGGCGTCACGTCTGAGTGATGAGTCTGATTGGCTGGTGGAAATGGGGGGGGTTTCTTGGGTTTCATTGGGACCCCGTTCCGCTCCTTCGCTCGGTATTGAGGGCGATTGAAGAGCTACTCTTCCGGCGACAGTCAATGTTCGTGAGCGGATATCTCGAGCATCAAAGAGTGGTCTGCTTTCGGCAGATTGAGAAGGTGTGGACTGGTGCGAATGATCCGGCTCTTCTGTGAATAACGACCTCCTGGTGTGTTGAAGGCGCAGATTAAGAGGTATACAGTGTCCAATGCTTCCCGGACCATATTGGATCTGAGGGGTCATGGGTGGGGTCGGTAGGCCCATTTGGCGCACTCTAGCGTGTTGAAAGAGCATATCGTGCTGGAGCGGCGTGCTCGCATCTGAAAAGGTGGACAATTGGTCTTCAATCAAGCTTTGGTCTCTAACAGAGCCCTCAGTAGCTCTGCGTTTCTCTTCTTCCTGCGGAATGGGTGACGAGATAGGCAGAGAACGATCTAGCTCTCGGGTTCTCTGCTCCGCTTCGCTACCAGCTCCTTGGGTAGGCTCAGTGGCTGTGCTGTTGATATTCTTCCCAGTCAGTTTCGTGTTCACCACGTGGCTCGCGTATACCAGCCCTGCCAAGCGTTTGTCTATGAGGATGGGGTGAGAACTGCTCGAGTCAGATATTTCTGTCCGCGCAGCGTCGGTGATATCCTGTTCCTGCTTCAGACAGTCTCATATCACTACGGACGTCCCCAAGCTGCGCAACTGACGTACCTGGGATTCACTCTCTGGCTGGTAAGACCCCTCTGAGAGTAAGCGTATACTGTCCATTAAATCGAGATGTTTCCTTTGAAGCTCTTCCCGCTTTTCTCCGTCCAGCTTCTTCTCGACATCAGAGATCAAAGAAGATAAGTTTGCTATTGCTGTCTTCCAGGTCGGCTCGAGGCCGACCACATCTTCATGAGACGAGCCTATGGATTCCGCCTTTGACATCACGAGCGGATGAAGTAGGTGTGACATAGTGGAAGGGGCGGAATAGGAAAGACCGTAAAGAAATGCGTCAATCTGAAGTAGTTGGATGGTGTCGCAAGCCACGAGGCATGCCTCGTGTCACCCACGCTGAGCATGCATATGATACTACGAGTATCCTTGAGGCTCTGAGGCCACTTTGCCAAGCTCTGCTGACCTCTGGGCGTGTCGACGAGGCATATCGCTAGTGTGAACCATGCTGCATGATGCATGCAAGCCTGAAGCTTGAAGCTTGATTACGGAATATCCCGAAGATGGCGTCAAAGCCCAATTGTTATACAAGCAGGACCTATACAATGAACCTGGCAAAAGAAAGTAAGCGCAGGAAAGAGTAGTATATGGCCCTGTCAAGCAATCATGCAGGATAATTTATGGAATCAAGTAGCTCAATGGGTTGGCTCGTGGTAAAGTACTAAAGTAATCGCGCAATGGTACAAAATATCTATCTCAAGATCGCGTCCAATTCTTCCAACGTGGGCGAATGGCAATTAGAATATGCCCTTTGCATGTTTCGAAATTCCACCGCAGATCTTGATTGCCACTGAGACGGTGGTCTCGTATCTAGTGGTGCCCCTAAGGCAAGCTGTGATGCTACTTCAGATACATGTGGACGGTCCTGGGGCTGAAATTTCCAGCAATCTTCCATAATGCTCCACACGCTCATCGATAGTCCTCCTTCAGTCCACGGAGTAGTTCCATCCGCAGGTTTTGTTGGATGATCACCACGACTGATTTTTAGTATGACTGTCGACTCACGGGCACATTCGGAGAAAGGCAGGAGTCCAGTAAAGACCTGAAAGATGGCGTCAAAACATGTACACTGAGCGACAGTGTCGAGAAATATTATGACCTCGTAACATAGACAGGCCCAGGCAAAAATATCACTTGCTTTGCTATTATAGGTAAAGTTTGCGGGTTGCACGTCGTCCGAGTCTGGCGCGATCAATTCGGGTGCCTGCCACCTGATACTCCCGCCATTAGACGCGGCAGGAAAATGGGAAGTCCAGTGCAATATCTGTGGATCTTTCACACTGGACAAGCCGAAGTCTGTTAAGCAAGCTCTTCCAGAGACATCTACAAGGATATTGGCCTATAATAAGGATATCATTGTAATATCTGAAGCTCTACACAAGAGACCCTACCGCTTTCACATCCCCGTGGACTATAGACTTATTATGGAGGTAGTTGAGACCAGCAGCTGTGTCCAAGCACTGAGACACGTGAGCTGCGGCATCCATATCAACATAAATGCTCTCACAAGTAGAATTCGATTTGCCTGAGGGTTCCGCGCCAGATAAGCGAGAACATGGCCGTTCTCCGCCCACGGCGAGACAAATGCAATACGAGATTGGAACGAACATAATCCATAGAAAGGGAGAATGCTTGGGTGGGAAATTTGACCCCAAACGATCGCTTCACGCGCGTACACCTGTTGTCCATTTAGCTCCACTACAGTATTACTTTAGACAGCGGACCTTTGCTATCTGTTTCATTAGTGAGGTCTTGTAAGTCCTTACGACCTTTAGACACAAGCGTTTGCTATATAATTGTGCTTGGTAGATATCTGAATAGCTGCCGGAATCAGAAGGATGATTATCAAGAACTCGCACTGGGTTCTGAATATTAAAACACGACGGATAAAGCTCTGTCCTCTCTGAAAGTCGTCGTATAGCAGTAATAAGCTGATTTCGGAAATCTTCCGCTAAGTCGCGAGTATCTAAGAGCTTACCACCACGGCGAGTCAGCATTTCGCTCACCTAGATTTATCAATACTGGCGAGACGGGACTCACCAATTGGAATATATCGACTACCCGTTGTGCGTCCGATTCACGACACGAGAGCAAACGTCGATACAACTTTTCGTCTTGAAGGGTAGCCGCGAGCCTCGATAAAATACGGGAATCCAATGACGGGGGAGCTGTTGAGGCGCCCCTTATCTGGCAAGTCTGAATGACGATTGTTAGCATCTATTAGGCAACTCTGCCAAATGTCGAGTAAATTTGCCTGCGTTCTCGGTGTCTCTTCTGATATTTGGGCCTTTGCCAACTTTCCCCATAAAACCACATCCTCATCGTGTGATAAGACGATGTTCCCCTTCGTCGGCACATCACTCTGTGCTCGTCGCGCACTGTTCTCGCAAGGTTGTGGTTCTTCGTGTCCCCTCTCGATCTGGTGTCCTAATCGCCTCTGACCGAAGACCAACAAACTTGCCTCCCTACTCGGCTTCTCGTCTAATCTTCTCGTATTTCCCTTCCTTTCCAATAATATCACGTCTTCCTCATACGATAGGATTGCCTTCTCCTTCAAGCTTGGTGCCCGCCGCTTAGTATTCTCAAAACGTCTTTGTTCCTCGTGCTCTTCAATTTGTCCTAATCCCTTCTGATCGAGGACAGCCTCAGATGTCGTTGGGAGTTTCTGTTTCAAATGACCAGAATGCCACCTTTGTAGGGAATGAAATGCAGACACCGATGGATCTGACGAAGACTGGGCATTATTCCTATACCACCCAATAGCCTCAGCATCTGCATGCTGGCTTAACAGGTCAAAGCACAACTCGGGTCCCCTGCCATTTCCTTTCCCGAACTCGTCTTGCCGCTTGTGGTCTTCTGCTTTTTGTCGGACCTCACGAGTGGACTCCTCACGAGCCTCTTGTTCTATTGGCGGGCTCCCAGACAGTAGATCAAACTTGGAAGCAGGAAGAGAAGCAGATGACATTGGGTGGGAGGGCCTGGATTGACACGCGTTCAGTATTTGAGTCGACTGGTACGGAGGAAGATGCCGTTCATCAAGAAAAGGAAAAATGGCAGAAGCTGTGGGATCATCTTTTTCGCTGCTGTTTGCAATCATAGATATTTCGGAGGGTTCGGAGGTGTATGAGCTGTGGATAGTGCTGAAGATGAGAGGGTCTAGCGTTGAAGGCTGAGATGGATCTGCTGTTCCTTGAGGCACCCCTGAGTTCGGTAGTCACTGTAGAACTGATATAGACTCACGTCTGGGGTTGAGAAGGCCCGGCATGATAATAGCTGGAGTCAGCTCGGGTTGTTCACACGGTCCACTTTTAACGCGATTTATATCTAACAGCCTAAGCGCCTTACCATGAGGCCGCCAGGCGGTGCCTCACGTCAATGGGAGATGTCTATAGGTAAATCACCTAGCTACTATACTGCTGCTTATGACAAAGCTGTGTAAGCCTAGGAGATATCTGATCTGTCTAAACTGGGAAAACGCTCCTTGTTCGACGGAATATTGGAGAATATACAGAGTGAAGGGATTGAACTGAGGTAAAGTTGAATTTTCTGGGAAGAACGCTGTTGAAAGGCTCACAGCTCTACAAACACGTTCGACGTCTAGACCGTCGTTTTCGTTTTCGTCCTTTTGTACTTTTCGACCTTTCGTACTTTTCGACCTTTCGTTGCTGGAGATCACTCGAACTCGGTAACCGATAACCTTTCATGATTACTATCACAGTCACTTACTTTCAATCCAGCGATTCTGAAAACTACGCTTGTTCGTCGTATCGCACACGTCTTAATCTATATTGCAAAACCATCACGACGACTCTCAGCTGCAGGCCAAATCATCCGAAATCTTTCTCGAGCGCCTGCCGACCTATCGAGGGCGCTGACATATTGCGTTGGGTGACCAACGAGTCTGGAGCCCGGACCTGGGTGCTGGTGGACCTGACTAACGTGGGCGTTTGGTATCCGCAGTGGATGGTTCTTACCGGTTCCGGGCTGTAGTGTGAGTGTTATGGCCTTGGATTTTACCTTACAACGAAATACTCTTCATATAGCCCTGTCCCGTACTCAATACCTCGTG
>CEMU01567735.1:6144-17873 GCA_900068965.1 Calocybe gambosa
GATTCATTTATCTTTGGACTGTCGGAGGCGCAGTCTGCCAGCGTCAATCTGCCTCAGAAAAGACAGATTTTTTTTTTTTCTTACCTTCCATGTTAATCGAACATAGGTATTGTAGTAGCGGTGGCGCCTCAAGTCCGTGAGCTGACCAGAACGAGCAACGCCAGGGTATGTAAAGTTCAGTATCACGTGCAAAAAGATCTTCGCATTTTGAAAGGCTGTGCCACGTGCCCCATCCCATGCGATCGAGATCGGCCAAAGAACGTCATAACCAAGGCTATGTAGCAACACTTCTTAACACCGCTAAATGTAACAATGGCGATACAGAAGTGGCTGTGAGAGCACAGCTAATAAGGGCTTGCGTTCGAGTATGAGTCTAACGTTACTCAAAACTCATTCATCCTGTAGTCTCTTACTACTTGCTAGCTGACTACTTGAAGCGCCAAGGCGCCAAATTCACAGCTTCTGGTTTAGATCTATGAGACGGAGATCCTAGCACTATGGATGCAACGTAACACGTAAACAAACTTTCAACGCTCCATGTAGGTATATAGATCGCCTGAGACCGCGATAATCCACCGGAGCCGTGGAAACGGAACTGAGGTAGGCGACAAGTAAGGCTACGCCGTTCTACACCCTTGGCGGGCGTTGCTTGGAGCGAAACAGGAAATATTAATATATGTGCTGTCAGATAACTTACCATAACGCTTCGGCTCAGCCTGTAGTCCTACTTCGAACTTGAAGAGTTTTGTCTCAATCAGTTTCCCCGAACGATGCGGTGAATATGCCAAATGATATGATTCTGATCTCCAACAAACCGAATATGATGTTTATGCTTGTCAGATGATAGAAACGATCCAAAGTTAAACTCTCCGTTGGGCCCGTTGAGAGAGTTACGGAGGATGCGAGAGGTTTTGTTCCTGATTCCTCCAAAACGTCGAGCTAAGAACCCAAAAGACCAATGCAATCCTACTTTGTATCAACCACCAGACAAAAAAATTCCTGAGAACAGAGATGACAAAACAAACTGTCAATCATGTCAGCCAGAAACATGCCGTTCCGGTCAGCTGTGCGGATACTGAGAGATAAAACAGGGTGAATATATGACATGTATTCATGTCGCCATTGGGGGCACGACTAGAACCTGGGAAAAAAAGAAGAAAAAAAGGAGTCCATCGTGTGTCAGTTCGCCATCACATGGTCTCACAAGCAGCAACATCGCGAGATAGGGCGTTAAAGAGCCCATATAATTGACTTTCTTTGTAGTTGTGCATTCGCTTCTGAGAGGGCCGGGTTTGTCAGTCCTTCAGGCCACAGACTGTCAGACGCGACGCTGGATGTGCAGTGACCCCTTTCCACACTAAATGTCCGTTAAAACTCACGATCCAGCTTTGGGGAACTCCTAGCAAGCAACGAGGTTAGTGTTCAATTTCAAGGTTGGTATACGCGCACGTGTCCACAACGGAGTAGGGTTCAGCTTTAACAACGTCCTCAACAATTCAATTGAGGGGTACATGCTCCTGGATTGCTACTCGATAGCCCTGGACCCTCATTGAAATGGAATCTATTACTGACTATCTCCCAGTTTTAGTCTCAGTCTCTAGAAGGACCGACTTCTTAGGTATAGTGAAGCCATCTGAGGCTGGGACCCACATTATGCTATCATCGTTATCAGGGACTACCAGGAGTGGTATCGTTCAGTTACTCGGATGTCCTTTTCACGTATAGTGTACCTCCATAACGGGACCGTTCGTAACCAAACTAACCCCTCGAATAACGATTTTAGTCCAGGTTCCGATCCACTGGCAGCCCTTGCACTGGTAGCTTATATAGTTCCCCTTTCTTCTAGCAGCTGATAATCCAAACCTCATCCCGTTGTAAACGAGCCAACTTTGAGGTACTCTCTCTAAACATGACGGCAGTCCCTCCTGGTCTTTTTCACACCCTCCATGGTCGTATCCCGTTTGTGAAATGGAAGCCCCATTTTATGGTGGTAGCATCTTCATCCGATCCGGGATTTTCTCCACTTGAACTTAAATCCAGCGCTACGAGAAATGATATCAACTACGCTCGATCTAGCCACACTACCGCATCATCACTTAGATCAGCTAACATACCACAACCGAGATCTGTTATCTTCAAGTTTCCTTCTGCTCCAGGGGTTCGTTGATGATATCTTTCGTAATATCGGAGTCTAACGCGCATATTATTTTATCTAGTACCCCTTCTAGATCTAGCAGTGTTAATAAACGTGTAATGGTATCTGTAGGATATCTGTAGCACTGTATACGTAGTAAATGATACAACTTTTTGTATGCACTACGTTCATTTGCAGTTGAATGCCACCGTAGCACAATGGTTAGTGTGTCGCTTTCCTATAATTGGGTTGGATAGGCGGAGGCTGCGGGTTCGAGTCCCGTCGGTGGTTATTTTTTTCCCCACCAAACTTCGAACTCAACTTCTTGATACCATGTATAATCGCAGCGGGGGTAATCGATTGGACAACAAACTTAACCTATCCGAAAGGGACAGACAGGACAAAAACGAGAGTAGAGAAAGACAAGATAACAAGGACAACAAGGGCAAAGACAAGGAAAAGGACAAGGAAAAGGACAAGGACAAGGACAAGGACAAGGGCGCTAACGATGCACCTGAGGTGCCAATCATCGAGCACGATGAAATGCAGTACCTAAAGCTCATCCAACGCGTCATCGACACAGGAGAAACGCGTTCTGACCGAACTGGGACTGGGACTATCTCACTCTTCGCCCCACCTTCGTTTCGTTTCTCCCTCGCAGACTCCACACTCCCACTTTTAACTACCAAACGCACCTTTGTGCGCGGTGTTATCGAAGAGCTGCTGTGGTTCATTCATGGATCGACAGACTCTGAGCTGCTCACCAAGAAGGGCATCAGAATCTGGGATGGGAACGGCTCTCGGGAATTTTTGGACAGCAGAGGGCTTCACCATCGACGTCAAGGAGATCTGGGACCTGTTTACGGGTTTCAATGGCGACATTTTGGCGCTGAATATGTAGATTGTGATAAGGATTATACAGGCGAAGGTGTCGACCAGCTAAGGGAGTGTATCAAGGCAATCAAGGACAATCCAACAGACAGAAGGATTATTTTGAGCGCGTGGAACCCAACAGGTACGCGTTTTTTTTTACATTATGCCAACTTGCCTGGATCTTACCAACTACTTGGCAAAAAAGACATTTCACAGATGGCGCTCCCACCATGCCATATGATCTGCCAGTTTTATGTCAATCTTCCGCCTCAGTCATCACCAAATAACAAGCCCAAGCTCTCATGTTTGATGTTTCAACGTTCAGCGGACTTGGGGCTGGGGATTCCATTCAATATTGCGTCGTATGCGTTATTGACACATATGATGGCGCGTGTTACGGGAAGCGAAGCTCACGAGCTCGTTATCCAACTAGGAGACGCACATGTCTACAGCAATCATGTAGATGCGTTAAAGGAGCAGCTTAAGAGGGAGCCGCGGCCTTTCCCAAAGATTCAATGGGCGAGGGAAAGTATCAATGATATTGAGGAGTTCATCTACACTGATTTCATGATTGAAGGCTACAACCCTCACCCAACAATTGCGATGGATATGAGCGTTTGATACAGATTACTTGTAGTCATGTGATACTTGTACAACTTCTCCAGTTACATCATGCTCAAACTATCGGATTTTGTTAACACAATCCCAGCCAGCTACCAATGGCCAGCCCAATTCTGCGCCGTCTCATCAGCTGTGTTATGGATCTTGTCCCTCATCACATCTAACGTTTCTCAAGTTGACCGCGTCTGGACATTTCTCCCAACAATCTATACTGCCTACTATGCTCTTATGCCCCTATGGCCACAAGAGCCTCTATTTTTTCTATGCCCATACACCCCAAAGAGCCTCGGTTGGGTAGTGGCTAGAGACTATAGCCCTAGAGCCGTGCTTATGTTTGGTCTCATCGTTATATGGATGTCCAGGTACGCTTCGACACAATTCCCTGTTGTCCTGTGTCTCATATATATTATCGTAGACTTTCTTATAACACATATCGTCGAGGGCTCTTCAAGCTGTAAGCATCAGTGTTTACCTCCCTGAACGTTCCCAGGCTCATGTTTTTCTTAGTAACGACGAGGACTACCGTTGGGCGGTGCTCCGTGACAAGCTGCCACCATGGTTATTCCAAATCATCAATTTGACTTTTATCTCAGTCATACAGAATATTCTACTACTTCTACTTGGACTTCCCACCAGAATTGCTTCTACCATTCAGCCGCACAACGGGCTCGCCACCTCCGACTTAGTTTTAGCTGCGCTCGCGTTCCTCGATCTCGCAGTGGAGTTCACCGCTGATAACCAACAGTGGGCATATCATCAGTACAAGCATGCCCACTTTTCCAAAGAGAAGGGAAAGACTCACGTCCAGCCATATGAAAAACAAAAGCAGTGGCCAGGCGCGCAACTCGATTTCACTCCAGAAGATGCCAAGCGGGGGTTTATTACCAAGGGACTTTGGGCATACTCTAGGCACCCCAACTTTCTATGTGAGCAATCATTCTGGGTGCGTGTTACTTTCAGCGAATGCACGTTCAACCTCTGACCTACTTCGTTTAGTGGATAATAACTCTTATGCCTCTGCTCTCCCCCTATCCTCCGAATATCGTGTATACATCTTTCCCAGTACATCTTGTTCCCTCTATGGATGCTCTGATGCGCGATTTCCCCAACACACTTTACCCGCTCGTCAGTAACCTCGTTGCCCCTTTAACTGATGTCACTCCGGCGCTTGCCCTCTCCGCTCTCTTCATCTCGTCTACGCTATTCACGGAGTCTATCAGTAAAAGCAAATATCCTAAAGAATACGTAGCGTACCAAAACCGCGTAGGCATGTTCAGCCCGTTGAGCACTTGGGAGAAAGGCTTGTGGTTAGCATGGAAAGGAACGAAAGCAGAGGCGGAGGAGATCGTTTGGGGGACTGCGGGAAAAGGCAAGAAAGAGTGAGCAGACACGTTTAGAACATTTGTTGCATTTGTATGGACCTCGAATGTATACGTGTTGCATCTTACATACTGACCCTTTCTAGTTTACGAGCGTCACATGTACAAATCATAATGACTGAATAATTCGAGATACTGCAATTTACAGTAGCCTGAACAGATCTCGACCACTCATCGTACAATTATGAAGTCCCGTCAGACGTTGCCGCAGTTGAGAATGTATAACTGTCGGGCTAGCAGAGGAAGACTATTGAGGTAAGCAGTCGCCATAATGTTCCACAGTATGCATTGAGGTGTTCAAGATCCGACAATAGCAAATTTGATGACCCTGACATATCAAAGATCAGCAACGACATCGACAACTATTAGTATACTACTGATTGTTCAGACGTTCAATCACGTTATCGGCGAACAACAAACACTGGCAGCTCACTGTTGTCGATCGAGTCTTCATTGTCGCATACTTAACCTACCAGCTCCCCAGATATCAAGATCAGTCAAATGGAGTATATTCTGACATTACTGTGCCTGAGCACCAGTGATGCTGTTCTGCTTTGTGTCAGAGCGCGAGTCATATCCGCTTATTGTTAACGTTCGCAATCACAATGAATCATCCAGACTTGGATTAAATAAGGTTCTGTCTGCCATTTGCCTTTTATACGATGATTCGACACCAATCCAGACGCGTCAACAGAACCCGCCAATGTCACTCCCCAGGATCACTGCTCGTATCCTTGTATTAACCGTCTTTGCTCTTGCAGTCCTCTCCTTCAACAGCAGGATCGCTGTTATTATTGCGCTCTTATTTAATACCATATGCATTCTTAAGCTCTTGGAAGAGGTGCAAGACCTGCGCTCGGGCGTCATTGATCTAACCTTTCGTACAACGAACATGAATCAACGTGTCAATGGTTCCATAAACAGTTTGAAAACAGCCCTCAACACTCTGGAGGTAGAATCAGCGGAAACTGGCTTGATATTGAAGACCACTCTTGCTAAAATGCAAGTGGTTATTGATATCAATCGGGGTGAGTGACTATTACGGATGATAGCCGGACTTAGTGAACATCATCTCTATAGCGCACTTTGCGCGTGAGAATTCCAAATCCGCATACTAGAAATAGAACTGAAGTAAGTCTGTTATACATATATACCGAGTTTGCATCAAGCCTTCAAAACTTCAACCTTCAGAGGCAGCTGTGGCATTCCCGGAACCCCTTTAACAGTCGGAAATGCAACGCCAGTCATCTCCCAAGCAATTTCCTTGTCGGATAGGGAAAAGTGGAACTGTGAAATGAGGGTCAACAAGACCGCCTCTAGCAAAAGAACGAGTGAACATTATTCCTAGATACCATATATACACGTACTCATCTCTAGCTGGGAGAATTTGAACCCAATACACGAACGCCCACCACCCAAAAATGTTAGGCTGCAGCAATGTAAGGTTGAGAAAAGCTGTCCAACATCATGGTGCTACGAACACATGAGAATAAACCCCTGGAATGCGAGCATCATACACCGCTTGAGGGAGTGGGAAGAGCCAACGTTCGGGCTTCCAATCGTCCGAATCATTGCCCCAGAGTGCTGGATCTCGATTAACGTTCAAAACAGACACGAAGATCTTCGTGCCCTTTGGAACTATTACATGTTCCATTTCACGGCTATCTATTCCTTTTATCGGAGTTGAAAACGGAAGAACGATGTCTTGACGAGCTCTGGAAATATCAAGATGTTACTCATGGCAACAGTTGATCGAGGTCGTACTGTCTCGTCACTAGAGGGCCTGGCGGGTATCTACGAAAGCCGGAGATGAATTAGATTGATAAGTGTACGGATGGGAGAACTTACAGGCGGAGGGTTTCTCGACAAACTGCATCCAAGTAAGGCAGGCGGTCGACTAATACGTCATACAGAATATCCTTATAATCTGCCCGTGCCTTAATAATTTCCTCGCGAAGTTTGTTTTGAATATCCGGGTGTATTGACAAAAGGTAAAGCGTGCGAGCCAATGCGTTGGATGTCGTTTCGGTCGCAGCAAATCCCAACGATCTGTGCTAAGTCGGCAAACGATACGAGAATGAAAGTTTCTAGACTTACGCCATCTCAAGGTCATCCTCAGCATACAAGACATTAATTTGATAGCTTCATGACTTACTTGTGCTGAGACCTCCGCATCCGGCAGCCTATCCTCCTCTGCAGCTTGCATATTAGCCCTCACTACCAAGACATCAGCAGGAACCCAAACGAGAAGTCAGTACTCACTGAGTATGCTTATTATGTCTTTTCCTTGCTCAATCTGGTCGGCGAGAATGCCATCACCAGCTATAAGAGCTTTCTTCTTAGCTTCGAAGATTTCGGTGGTCACTCGATCAAACGTATCGACAACTCCTAGGTATCGTTGGAGCGTTTTCCAAGGAAAGTGCCTCACAACAAATTTCCGAAATCCTGGCGTGCCAACCTTTACAAGAGTAGGCAGTAAATATTCGCGGCAAAGCAACATCTTTGACCAGAGAGGGCTGAGATCATGGTCAGGTTCCTATATCTAGAAGTTGCGGAAAATGTACACAAAACTTTGAACGCCTATCCCAAACGGGTGGGGCTTGGATCCTTCCTCCATTGAATCAAAAGAATATCCGAGGCCTGCTTGGCCAATCATCTCAAGTGCAGCACGATTTAGCCAATGCAGAACATCAATCTAGAGGTCAACTTGTATCAGGAAAGTACTTTGAAAAAATAGGGAAAGACGACCTCCTGATTGCCTTGAGCTATCTTAAGCTTGAAGATGCGTTCTAACTATCTCCAATGTAAGGCAGAGCTTTAAGTCTTTACCGATGTTTTTAGGCCGACCTTGTTCGCCACGTCGTAGAACATCGGAACTCATAATCAAAAGTCAATGCGTTAAGAGAAGTGTGGTAACATCAATACTTACCCATGTTGCGGATATTGGCAGCCGCAAAGATAGGGTTGAGCATTTTGCGCTGTTTCCGATGTTGTTCCCCTTAAACGCCATCTATGAGAGAGAAAACAATGCCGAAGCTTCAACATAGCTTGCCTACAGTAGAGAGCAGGCTCTTCCCAAATGTCAGTTCGTTAGACCTAGTAGATAATTATGGATCAGCGAACTTAAGAAGAAAAATATTGTTTACACTATAAATGGTGTGGTTTCCTCAAAGGTATCCTGATCCTGGTCTGCTTTATTGTGGGATGTAGTCGGTTAAAAAAGACGCCCTAACCTTAACGAGGATATGATACAAAGCTTTCGGGTCGAAGACGTATAGATATCTCGACTAGATCATTTTCAGATTTACTTATAAACATAATAATATTGCTGACTTACACCAAGCGGACCGGTTATTCTTATGATCCTTCCAACTGTTTGGGTTAGGTGTGCGTGTTTCAACAATCAAGGTAACCACCTCACATTGGTTGGCAATGTCTTTGTGAAGTTCCCAGGCGCTGGGGCTGGTCAACTGCATGACGCTGCCTATCGAGACTCTGGTATGAAGTGGCATGTTTGAATGGATTCCGCTAAAACGACTCGCCCATAAGATATGACTCCGATGAAGGCCCAGGGATGTTGTCTAAGTCTGTCTTAACGAGAATCTGTTTTATGAACTGCCAGAGTATCCAAGATAGAGCGTAGAGAAAGATGGCCTGTATAGCAAGAGAGAGCATGACAGCAATGCTGGGTCAGTACAGACGATAGATTATAAGGAAGTCTCGGATATAGCTGAGAATGTGGAGACGTCAGTTCCTAGGAAGGCACTCGCGTGTGCTCTAATAACTCTGAAGATGGGAATTCGTTCATGATGCTTCGACAGACAGTGGGAAGTCTTCCCAACTCCTCTTCCCGTTCCTGGCCAATTTCAGCAATAGATATTTTCTAGATCTTGGGATTCCCCTGGACGGTCGCGAGATACGTCACGCGCGCTGGTCAATCAGTCCAAATTGATTGTATACAGTAATCAAAAACAGGAATAGCTTCATTCACGCTCCCCCCGCGGTGCTGACTAGGTCCACTCTTAAAGGCAACTGAGGCTCCAGCGGAGAACCTTCTAACGTTGGACACGCAATCCCAGACATCTTCCAGATGATATTTTCCTTCGGCAGGGAAAAGCGGAACTGTGAGATCAGGGTAGACAAGACAACCTCTATTAAAGGATATCATCAGAACTATGTGGATACAGAATCTTCACCATACGTACTCATTTCCAGTTGGGAGAATTTAAAACCTAGACAAGCTCGTCCACCACCTAGGAAGGTCATACTGAACCAAAGCTCGGTAAGCATCATGGCACAGATGCAGAAAAATACAAACAGGTGTGAGTAGACGCCCGGCATATGTGCGTCATGTACAGCTTTTGGAAGCGAGGAAAGCCAGCGCTCTGGTTTCCATTCGGATGAATCATCACCCCACAACGCGGGGTCCCGGTTCGCGTTCAAAATAGAGATAAAAACTTTGGTACCATTTGGGACCACGACTGAGTCAATTTCGCGACCATCAACTCCTTTGACTGGAGAAGAAAAGGGCAGGACGATATCTTGGCGGGCCCTGGGACAAGATACAAGATATAAGACGTATACAAGTTATATAGTCAATCATGCACTTACTCTCTCAACAACGTGGATACAGGCGGGTATCTGCGAATGTCAAAAGGTCCATCAACAAGTAAGAGTGTATAGTTTGAATCTTACAGGCGAAGCGTTTCTCGGCAAACTGCATCTAGAAAAGGGAGATGGTCAACTAAAATATCGTACGGGACATCTCCGTAGGCAGTTTGAGCTTCCGTTAATTCTTCGCGGAGCCTGTCTTGCACTTTGGGATGCATTGCCAATAGGTGGAGGGTGCGTGACAGGGCATTGGAAGTTGTGTCAGTGGCGGCAAAGATGAATGACCTACAAGGAGAGTCTAGATGAAACAAGAAAAAAAGCCGTTGTCGGACTTACGTCATCTATATACATTAAAGCTATGAATAGCAGAACATACCTACTACTTACCTGTCCCAAGACTTCTTTGTCGGGTAACTTGTCTTCATCCGAAGCCTCCATATTGGCCTTCACTGATTGTAGAATTAGGCCAGGTTCTTTTGTAGTCAGTAAAGCCAATGCCTACTTAGTATACTCATGATGTCTTTCGCCTGTCCAACTTGCATTAAGAGGGCTTCGTCCCCTTCTCTGAAAGCCTTTTTCTTTGCTTCAAATATCTCTGTCGAGGCTCTGTCCATGGTGTTTATGACATCCCGGAGTCTGTGAAGGTTCTTCCAAGGTAGGCAGTCCACAGCAAACCTTCTAAATCGTGGTGTACCAATCTTTGCAAGACTGGGAAGTAGATACTGGCGTTCGAAGCTCATTGTTGACATGAGAGGGCTGAAAAACGTAGTTAGTGGATTTGGGAGGTGATTAAAAAGGTCTATCGTTACACAAAGCTCTGAACAGCCTTGCTAAACGGATGAGGTTGGCTGTCTTCTTCCAACGAATCGAAAGAGTACCCAAGACCACTTTGACCAATCATTTCAAGGGCGGCGCGGTTCATCCAATGCAAGAGATCAATCTTATAAACGGTCAGCGCGCGTCAAGTAATGTCGTGAATGAGATATACTTCAGAGTTGCCTTGGGCAATTTTGAGTTTGATCGTTCGCTCAAGCTACGTGGTCACGGAATAAGGTGTGAAGCAGGCGAACGCTTCAAACCCACCTTGTTCGCAACATCACTGAACATGGGCACTAAATCGCGGTCTCATTCAATTTGACCCAGCTTGAAAGGCTAATGCTTCGTACTCACTCATATGACGCATGTGGGCGATGGAAAAAACAGGGTTTAGCATTTTGCGTTGTTTTCGATGATGTTCACCTTCAGTTTGGCTTATTTCGTGAATGACATCATAATTTTGTGGGACCAACCAAGAGTAGAGAAAATTCCCTCCCCAAATGAAATAGCGTTACCCCTGCGGAAAAGAAAGTGGTTCGGAAAGAGCAGTAGGTTGGTTAATATATCTCACATACATGATAAACGAATCGGTCTCTTCAAATATATACTGATCCTAGTCTACTTTCAGAAAACTTGAGTTTCCTGAGTAGCGTATCGACAGACCTTCACAATGATATGATGAAGTGCCTTTGGATCAAAAATATACAGATCGCGTGACTGTACGGGAATTAGAGCCACTTTGGCACAATTTATGATAGATCAACTCACACCTAATAGGCCCCGTATTTTAATGACTCTCCCAACTGGTCATGTCAGATTTTGTTGTGTGGGGTACAGTGGGTCTAGGATATCTTACATTTCTTAGCAATGTTCTTATGGAATTCCCAACCATCGGGATCAAACAATTGTAGCAGGTTTCCTGTGCCAGCACGATGCATATACACATCAGCTACTGCTGTGTCCGGGAAACACGCACTTCACTGACCTTTTAAGAATGACGGCGACGCGGGACCGGGGAGACGGTCGACGTCTGTCTTGAAAACGGCTTTTTTTACAAACCGCCACAGTAGCCACGAGAATATGTACAGCAGAGAGAACTTTGTGAGGAGAACAAACATGACCATGGAGCCCGTATGTTTGTCGCGCTTGCTTTATAGCTATTCCGGATGGCAGAAGATGGGGAAAGTCCCGAAACTGTCAGAGAGGTGTACCCGGGGCGATGACGAACATGTGCGTACGTGTGCAGAATTCTCGTGTGCAAGTGAATCCAAATATACACACTGCACCCTTGCCGA